>OMLB01054307.1:0-11631 GCA_900302555.1 Myripristis jacobus
CCCCTGCCTCCCTCCCCCCCCCCCTCCTCTCCCTCCTCCAGGTAAACCAGTGACAGCAGGTTGAGGCGAGCCAGCATGGTAGCGCTGTCATTGAACACGGTGGGCACCAGGGCCGCCGCCAGCCGGGGAGTCAGCAGCACAGGGAGGGACTCGTCGCCATCGCCGCTGCTGATGGGCCGGTTTTCGGGGAAATGCAGGATACAGTCCATGTAGAAGAGCTTCTCGGGCGTGCTCAGGAGCGGGTGCTGGGAGAGCGCCACCAGGCGTTTGAGGATGAACACCTCGTCCTCGGAGCTGAACAGGCTGTCAGTGAACGCAGCCTTCATCAGCAGAGTCGTGTGCAGGAGACAAACCTAAAATCAGATAAAGAAACATTTACTTAATGCATTCACTATAAGGCTACAACTCATAATGCTCTGCACTGGTGATTAGTCGATTGACCTGCAAATGTTTCTAAATTTTATTTGATAAATGCCTAAAATGGTGAATATTTTTTTTAATATGACACATTTGAATTTAAATCAAAGTGTTTCAGCAAGGGATAAACCCATATTGATTTTTCTGGGGCAAATGGGCAAACCAATACCGATTATTAGTGATCAAGGGCACTAATAACCAATATTTAAGGCCTATATTCATTGCAGTAAATTTGAAAATTGCAGTGTTAAAATTTACAGTACAAACCTTGCTTTGAATTAACAAATGCTAACAAGCAGTTCATATTACAATAAAACCAACTATTGTATCCCTTTCACTTATTTCTTCATCTTTGATGAATTTTCCCCTTTTTCCGACACACCATGGAAACATGTTCATTACCACACCATGTTGTCACAAATAAAATCTTTATATTGAGCCTGGTTGAGTGAGATCATCAGACATAAAATGCTGCCCTTGATGTTTTACATACTATGGATTCACATCTGCAAGCCAGCCTCAATATAAGGAATTCACAAGCAACTGTGACAGGCCAGTAAGCTTTATTTTTAAAGCTGCTCTATGCAAGAGACATGAGGACGCAGACATTTAGGCCTTGTTCAGTGATATTATATTGACTTATTTCTAGGTATTACTGTATTTGAATTCCAATAAAAAAGGGCCACATTAAACTGACCGTGTCTTGCACAGAGTTTGGCTTCACATCTCAATAGCAAAGAGAACGGCATGTGTCAGGGCTCAGCAGGCCCCAGCAAATCTGTTTCAACCCATTAAAACCAACCTCGTTTGTGCCCAAGAGTCGCAGCAGCTGAGCTTTGAAAATGGCTGGAGAGACAGCAGGCAGCATCGCCACCAGCTCTATCAGTCTATGCAGCAGTGCAGCTTGACAGAGAGGTGTGAGCAGGTAGGACTCCTCCAGGAGGGAGGAAAGGAGTGAGCGCAACTCCTTGCAGTCCGGTCCAGTCTGAAGCATCGGCACGGTTCCCATGGGGCTCGAGATGAGAGGAGACGGCAGCGGTGTGCCTTTGTTATTCATGAGGCCTGAGTCCGGGTCTGCTTCCCATGCCACAGCAGCAGCACCGCCAAGGATGGCTTTAAGCTCCTCTGCACCTGCTCCTGTTTGCTGGGTGAGCAGATACACGGCGTTTCTTAATCCCAGACTGTGTAGTCCCACAAAGGCCTGGTGAAGCCTGGAGGTTTCCTGATGCCTGAGCCCACTCAGGAGCTCCAGGCGCTGGGACAGGAGGCCGGGGCAGCAGGCCTCCAGCTCCCGCAAGCAGTCGCAAGCCGTGACCCGCAAGGAGTGCAGAGCACCGTCGCCGTGGGGGTCGCTGGTGTCCTGGGCGATCTGAAGGAGGAGCTCCAGGAAATCTTGAGATGCACGGGAGTGTGTGCTGACGCAAGAGGAGCACAGGAGCACAGAGGTGAGGGCCAGGAGGAGGTGACACCGAAACTGCAGGGCTTTAGGAGGACACTGGGCGAACACGGACATGAGCTCCAGGGCCGTCTCCTCCCCCACAGAGACGGAGGGGCACAGCAGAGTCGGATACTCGCATAGCGGGGAGAGCAGGGCGACCTGGGATGGAGAACAGAGGAGAACCACGGACCCATCAGTGATTACAAAGCCAGACACTATTAAGGGTTGGATTAAACAAGACAAATGATGAAGTACAACAAGTGAATAATACTTGAGCATCATCAACAGATTACTCAACAAAGTGCAAGTGTGCATTGCTGGTTAGTCAGGTGCACAGATGGCAGAATACACACACACACACATACATTACAAACTAGCCTCGAGTACTCCTCACCAAAGCCCATTCAAAAAAACTTAATACTGAATTTCTTGCTTAGGTAAATACGTCGGAAAATTGCATTGAGGAATATTTCACCCCAAATCATTAAAAATACAAATCATTAGAAAGTTCGGGGTACAAATAACCCACAAAGCAGCGGTTTAATTCAATAATATATACATTTCTTGGTGTAGTTCACATTGCTCACCACCGCCTTGCACGGTGTATTTTCATGAGTGACTCGGCTCTAAAAAAAAATTAGGTTTTTAGAGGAAGTAGGGCTTTTTTGTAAATGGGATTCATGCCGATTTGCAGAGTGTAGTCTTAAAGCTTGTAAAACATCTCCGGTTGCGGTCAGCCTTGTTTATTTGCTGTTACACTGAGCCACAGCTGCTCCTCTTACCTTGACATTATAACTGGCTCGGTCGTCCCGCAGCTCCCGCAGCAGCTCGGCGAGGAAACCCTCCGGCGTCGTGCGGGAGAGGAAGTCGGTGGGACTGAGGGAGAAAGCGGCGATCCTCTCGGCCCAGTTCACCGCCATCATCAAGACTCCGAGAACAAAACCTCCGCGATGAGCAAATTAGGCTATGTCCCCCTTAACGCTTTCAGACCGGAGTCCTCACCCGGATCAACGGGGTGTCAGTCTGACATGCCGTGACAACATGGCTAAATTCATTGCACACATTAAATTTCTACTGTAACGGGAACTGCAAGAAGGTCTTCACAGGTATCGACTTCCGTGTTGTGTCATGTGCTTATTTATAACAGCTGGCAGCACATGCTACATATCCATTAGCGCCCCCTGCTGTCCGGAGTGTAGGTATATATACATATTTTCTCTCTCACACAAAGATATGAGATAGAAAGATAGAAACCTGTAGATTGCAAATAATCCCGAGGTTGCTCTCCAGATATTTATTTTAGTCTGATCACCCAACAAGTCAACACACCCACTTCTAACTATGACTTTGAATTTACCCTCTTTGTAGACACAAAACACACACATCCATCACTGAGGACCTCAATCGACTTTCAGAATCAAATATATAAATAAATAAAATAAAATAAAATAAAAAAACTGAAGTGCTCTATTGTCCCGTATAATCCCATAAAGGTCTGATGATTCTTATTTTCTCTCAAAGCTTTCAAAACTGACCTTAAACGCTTTGTAAGGTAGCATGTAACCCAAATATTCTTTAACTTCACCCTCACCCTTAAATCTCCTGCTGCCGTGTTGGATGGATGGTATATTAGTAAGAGAGATTGGTTTGAAAACCTACTAGCAATATAAATATGTTTGAGTAGTGATGATAGATGCTGCTATTACTGCCAAAAACAATTTTTTAAATCGTTTTTATTTGATAGAAGAATTTACAAAGTACGTTAAAAGACGACACAAAAGCGGAATGTCTTCAAAAGACATACAAATTAAGAAAAACACTTGCAAGAAAAGGTGATGGTGATATGTACTAAAGGTAGCTTGTTGTAATAAAATAATATACGACCGCGCAAGAATAAATATACCCGTTAAGGAACATAATTCATACCCATAAGTCAAAGAATAAAACGGTGATTTAATTGACTGTATGATACTGTGTAATTAGCTAGAAATCACTGGCGCCATACTTCAGTAGCACGCTAGGGGGCGCAAAAGATCACTGTGTGCAATCTCCCTTATAATAGAAGAAGTACAAATTGACCAATCAGGTGCTCTGAATTAATCACAACACGGAAATACTGTTAAGGCGCCAATTTTGTATCGTCCTCGGGATATTAGTTATTTTTGTTTTGTTTTGCACTGGAGTAGTTTTATCGTTGCTTTTGTCGTCGCTAAATCGCAAAAATGACAGAAAACACGTTTCCGGTGTACAAAGTGGATGCGATAGTGAACTTTTACCGAACCGAAGTCCTCACAGGTCAAGAGGCAAAACATTTCACTAAGAGCGACTTGACTCCGACGCCAAAGGTGAAGTTAACGCTGGAGCTAATGATTTCTGTTGATTTTGGTTGTTTTATAATAGCATGGGCTTTAATATCAGAGTTATCATCAGTGAGGGACGTGGGACTGACATTAATCCCGACAGGACGCCGTCTCCTATGAGGAGAACGGTTAATCTGCGTTACGCCCAGGGGTCTGACAGTTTAGTATTGATTTGATCAGAAAAAGTAAACGGCTTGACCAAAATTTAGAAGCTTTTAAGATTTGATAAGACCCCCCTCTTTAATTCGGCGTGCATTTTATCTACTATAAAGCACTTTTAATACATTTTCTGCGTGTAAAATTAGCCAACGTGTCATCGTTTTCCACCAAAGTACCGTTACACAACAGGAGTTAGCACTACAGCGTCTGGAGACAGTCATCATCTCTGTCTGGTCACTTCTACACAATCCAGTGGAGCTCAATCAGTCTTTATTTTGTATGTTTCATTTTTTTTTCTCCCACTTCCAGCCTGAGTCAGTCCAAAGGCTATACATGAGGATACTGCATCTCCTGTATCGCTTCAGACCCGAGTGCCACTCCATGGTAAGTTGTTGATGTAAAATGTTGACATTTTCCACCATGCCTGGCAGAACATACTTGAGACTTTGACTTTGATATGGCCTCCCTCCTTATTTTAGTATTCAATCCAATAAAGGCTGAGTATGCAGTTTCAAATGGGAGGGCACATCACTTTGTTTACTGGTGCTGAGGTTTAGGATAAATCCCTCTGGTTCATGTTAAGACTCATAGAAATACTGAACACTTTACAATGCCTGCCATGAATCAATGTTGCGATGTCAAATGTTCACATAAACATAAAAAAAAAAAAAATAGTGACATGCTCTTATACTTTGGGTTATGATGGGGTAAAAGAGTTGTCCTGAACTCCTCAAGCATTTCTAAGTTTTATTCTTTTGAGAATTGAGTGGCATTCATCGTTCTTTACCACATCATAAAAGGCTGGTTTGCCCTCCCCTTTGAAACTGCATAGTCTCCTTTTGAGTAACGCTTTGTTCTTCAAAACAAGATTTCATATTACCACCTAGCAGATTTGCCAAATATGGCTTGTTTGTCATTCACTACAATGTCATCCCCTCCTCCCCTCAGTTTTATGATGAGTGCTTTGACTGTAAATGGAACATATAGCGCTTTGTTGTGGTGAGTATTTCCTTTCCTTTCCCAACAGGTTCCACTTATGGAAAACATCCAGTATCCGGCATTTCATGAGTGGCCAACTGCTATTATGAGTGTTTACCTGCGCATGTGAGTTTCTCAGCTTTTCCTTTATAGATATAATATCAACCTGTGCTGAAATAATTAGTTGAGTAACTGATTAGTTGACTAACAAAGGAAAATTATCAGTCATAATTTTGATAATTGATACGTTGTTTTTGTCATTTAAAAATGTCAGACATTTGCTGGCTACAGTTTCACTAAGATTACTAAAATGCAAAGATTTCTTTACCTTTCCTCTTTGAAATTATAAAATTTGGAAAGTTTGGTCAGCATATGTCATTATGTTTTACACTTTAGAGACTAAATATTAATCATTTATGCATTCACTGATTTTCTAAATCGCTTATCCTGGTAAAAGTTGCGGGGGGCGTTGGAGCCTATCCCAGCGTTCATTGGGTGGAAGGCGGGGAAATATTAATCAATTAATAACAAAACCTAAAAAACAATAGATTAATGCACAATGAACAAAGTCCTTGAATCACTGACAAGAATCATTTGTTGAACAAATTATTTAATACTTATATTAAATAATAATGGGTTACATTATTGATCTTTGGAGAAGTCTCTTTTTTTCTTGCCCTGCTCCACATGGAGGTCAGACACATGGAGGTCAGCTCAGATACAGAGCAGGAACCCTGGGGCTGGTAGGGAAAATAAGCAGTGTCTTGCTGAAGGGAACTTGGGTAGTTTGATGCTTGCTGAAGTGAGGGTTTGAACCCGGGTCATCTGGTTGTACAATTACACCACCCTGCTGTTTAACAGGGATCCAAAAATACTCAAATGAAAAGAGTAGACTGTGCATGCTCATTGTTTCTCAGTTCATTTTTAGAGGCTACAGTGATGGAAGTGGGTTTCAATAAGACTCAATGCAAAATATATATTTGTCCTTACTATTACCTGGTCCTATTTAACAGAATGATTGTGTATGATTTTTTTTTCCAGGCAGCAGTTTTTGCCTACGTGCTGTGTTTATGACTTCTCACTCAACGACCTTCTGGCTCCAAGTAAGTATATGGTATTTTCTGTTCAGGGTTTTGTTAAAAGTATTACACTAATTTCAAAGGATAATCCATATTTCAACATCTGGCAACTGGTCCTCAGGATTTTAAGATCCTTGGTACCAAGCCACGTTTCAGGTGTAGAGCTGCTTTCAACCATTAAAACACTTTATTGAAGACCACACACACACTTTCCTCCTGTATAACTCTTTAGGGCTGGGGAATTGTTCTTGCTTAAAGCCTCAAGTCCTTGCTTGTCTGTCTTGTTGTTTCTTTTCAGAAGCGAAGAAAACTATTGTTATTCTAAGTGGAATCATGAACTTTCTGCACTTCAGGAAGCAGAGGATGGAGATGACCTTGGAGCAGCAGGCCAGATTTGTATGTCATATTGTCCCACATTGGCATGTGGGGGGTTAGAAAAAACATAAAATCAAAGCAGTGGCCATAGCAAAATTAACTGACACAATTTACGTTGGTGGTACAATCTGGAGAAATGTCCTCACTGCACATTTTGTCAATGTTTAATTTAATGCTAAGACATTTTTACATTGAGCACTATCTTGACTTGTCAACTACAGGCTCGATTTTCTGTTTGCTTTTATTCTCACTGCTGTTACAATGATTTATATATGGCCATGTTGACCCCGAATCAATACTTTGTTCTTATTTTTGACATGTTTTTTATTTGACTCAACATGGAGAAAGACTTGCAACTTAAAATGCAGCAGATGATGTGTGACCTATTCAAACAAACATTATACGTCCCGGTCTCTGGTGTAGCATCATGGGAATCAAGCTTATCATCACAGGGATTAAAGACTGACAGAAAAGAAAAAAACATGGCATGCTGAAGAAAAGTCAAGTATTGTGGTAATACGACCAACTTGTAGCCCGTGTTGCTCCTATCAGGTTCAGATTACTGAGGAAGAACACCACACGCTTTTTGTTTTGCTGGTCAGTTTTGACCTTTCGGCCTGCAATAAATCTTAATAGCTCAAAGTAAATTTGAATGATGTGTTTATGATGATTGCCTTTGGAAGTATGATTCAGCAGTTTCCCATTGTTCTTTTTTTCAGGAAAATCACACAATATTGTAAAATCAAGTCATGGTTCTTATAGAATAGCGATAATTACAAAATCACAGTACACATTGAATCCCAAGTATTTCTTGCTGCAGTTTGTAGTGAAACCAGCATCTTGTCTCAAGTGTGAGCCATGTGTATTTGCAGCTGTGTGTATTTAACAGTTTCTCTTTTTTCAGAGGTCAGATATGGACAGTTTCCAGACTTACACCAAGGGAATAAAAGAAGCAGAGAAAAAGATTGAAATGTTGACGTAAGTGTTGCATTAAATATATGAGACAGTTTCCTATTTTGGTCCACTGCTGTAAAGTGAGTTTTGATGAGGTATTTGTAAGATACATAAAAGAGAGACTTGTACATTAAGATGCGTGTTGACTTTTGTCCCTCTGTGTTCAGGACAATCCCTCCGGAGCAGCAGGCCGAGGCCAAGGAGCTGGCAGCCGCCATCTCTGAACTCCAGACTGTCACTGCGCACCAATACCAGGAAGCGGTAGGTGTTCATAAAACACCACTTTATCGTCACACACAATCCTGTTCTCATGCTATTGGCAGTCATGCTGAAACACATTCCCTTGCAGAATGGAATAAGTGATGCCAATGCAGAGCGGAGAGCCAAAATTGCAGAGAAGACACAGAAACTGGTATGTGTTGGTGCAGCAGAATATTTAGCAGATTTTAATCTCTTTGTATGCATCACTATGCTGGACTTTGCTCTACTATGGAGACTAAAAATACTTGTCTTCTTAATTTATTAAACAGTAAGTAGGTTAGCATTCATATCATTGCATGTGTGCTCCAGGCTCAGCTGAAGGTGGACGTCAGCACCCTGAAGGAAGACATCAGCAAGCTCAAGTCTCAGATCGTGGAGTCTCCAGAGGAGCTGACCAACCAGATGGAGAAGATGAGGGAGAACGTGAAGAACATCAAGAGCTCCATTGTGAGTAGAAAAGGAAACGCCTGTGGCCCCCTAAGCCAGCATTTTCATTTAGGGTGAGACAAAGATATTGGGCCCAAATTGGCGGTTTTATTAAGAATCAGATCAGGTCCAGTCAGTCTTGTCCACTTTTGACAGCATCAATATAATGTAGCTTGTTTGATTGTTTTAATTTATTGTGGAATTAATCAATACTTGGTTGTCAGTGGGAAGCCTTGAACCTGAATTGCTTCTATTGCAACATTTTTAACAGTCATACATATCATGTAGGCTCTGCTAGAAATACTGTATACTTGAAAGTTTTTGGAAGTTTGTAGCACAAAAATGGTCAGCTTAAACAGAACATAAAAACGACTAACACATTCAGTCTAAATATACTGTACTGGTCTTGAAAAACCCATGTTGGTCAGGTTCTGTTTTGAATATTATTTGTAAGTGGATGTATTTGCTGTGCCAGGAACGCGCTGATGAGTACATAGTGGAGCTGCAGAACACGATGCAGAGTGTGAGCCAGAGCGAAGGCGAGATCCAGCTGATGCACAACCTGCTGCAGGAGCTGCAGACCGGCATGAACAACACCAAGCAGCGACAGGAGGAGGTACGACCCGCACACAAATGCTTGCATCCAGCTCAGAACAATAAAAAGAAAACATATTATTATTAAGTACAAAACATTAGCAAAAACCTAAATTAACTGGGTTAAATTAACAGCTAACAATACATCAAGAGACAAAAGAAGACATTTGAGGATGTCTGTGGGAAATTGTGACCAACTTTTTTCATCATTTCCTGACATTTCATGGACCAAACAACTAATCAGTAAATCGGAAAAATAGTGAGGTTGAGAGTAGTGAGATGTAGGTAGTGAGCTCTTCATTCAAACCATATCATAGATAAATGACTAACAATGTAATCATGCCCAATTTGGTCAATTTACCTCACAAAGCAGTTTGAAAGTGGAAGATAATGGAATAATGGGTAATGGAAAGACTGAATGAGTAATAATTATAGAGGATTACCAGACTATTACACTCTATAGTGGTCTATAATTTGTAAACTCCATTAGCCACCATGTGTTTAATAACTCCTAATAACGAAGCTGTGTTTATTGTATTTATTTTGTGTAATATAAATGAATGAACAATTGATACTTGAAACGATTTCAGTTCTTTAGCTTTTTTATTATTTTCTTTTCTTTTATTCTTTCTTTTATTTGTGTTTATATGGACCATACTGGTCTGAAATAAAGTTGAAATGAATTAATTTAGCAAGTCAAAATACTACTACACAGAAAATTATGATTCAAGTTCTGGTATCAGGTATGTATGTATAAGATAGTAATCAGGAGGAAGGGTGAGGATCTAAATAAGTAACCGGAACTCAAATATTCAAATATTTATTAGCCGTGGACCAATATATTGGCAGCCTCAGTATCAGCTGATATTGGCTTAGTATCAGTTCAATAGTTTTGCTGTCGATATTTGGCTGATTGTGAAATGGGCATTTAATTATCTGTAGATAGGTCGGTCTGAAAATCTTAAGGTGTTTTGCGTCTCCATTATTTGACATTTCTCAAAGTCAGTATTGCCTATTATGGGTGAGAAGATACTGATATCGGTCTCAAACAAAGCATATCGGTGGATTCCTAGTATATAAAAAACAATATTGTCCAAACACAAACAAGATGTAGTCCAGAACAGACTTTAAATGACTTTGGGCTGGACAATATGTTCTGCAGTACCATGAAAACGTAAACTTTTTTTCAAATTGTGTATCAGTTCACTGACATAACAGTGAGATCAGGAGGCATGCTTTACAGATGTGAAGCCAGTGCATCATAATGCGGTGAACACAGAACACACTGTGCTTGAGGAGGAGAATGAGGAGGTGATACTGATGTGGCTTGACACGAAAGGTGAGCAAACTGAGATGGAGAAGTGAGCAGCTCATAATTATCCCCAGCGGGGGGGCATGATGATGATTGGATCGGATGTAACTAATTCCTCCTGCCGGTGGTGAAGAAACAGGTTCAGAGAGCCGTGTGTAATCGAGAGCGCTGCTGAAGGGAAACGGAAGTTAGATTAGCAGAATTAGAGTTTGTCTTTTATCCAGTAATACTGAAAGTTCTCCTCTAATTCAGAATCTGCTAATAGCTTGATAGTATGAAGAATCACTCCACCTTTAATAACAGCAGCAGGGGAAAAACGCAGTAAGAGGTGTAATGCTTCTTGTGCTATGGACTGCAGAGGAATAAGAAGGATCAGTTCTTATAGACAAGAAGGTTTTTTTTTTTTTTTGGAGCTCCTAAACTTTTAGAACTTTTATTTTACTGCAATTCCTCATTTTAATTTGTCTGAATGGATGTACAGGAAGAAATATTCTACTGATAAATTTCACAAGGGTTCGTAATTAACACCTGAGCACCAAAATGTGTCTATCATGGATAAATCAGCAAGGGCCGCCTGTCACTCTTGCCGCTTACTGTTTGAGAGAACAATTGAATGTCTTGATTAGTCTGCCTTTTCTCAAACTTTGTCCTTGTTGACTGCCATACTTCCTCTCTCTGACTGTGACCCAATCAAATCCAAGCAAAACTTTGGCTCTGTATCAGACAGCTGCCTTCCTGGGTGGCTTCCTCAGTCTGAAACATTTCAGGTCTGTTCTCCTGGCATTGGTGAGCAAGTTTTAATTTCACACACCGGTACAGTCTCTCAGACTCTGTACACTAAGTTACAGGGAGGAGATGAAAGATAGGGAGGCGGAAACATTCCCATGAAAAATAGATGTTTGTTTTGGCCAGTAAAACCTATTCGTGGCAGGCTTTATTTTGTTTGTTTAGTAACCTGTGGCAAGTGAGCCAAAAAAGCTCATTGCAAACACTCGATTTCACTTTGACCATCATTTTTCTATTTAAGCTGTAATGCAATTCAATACAAAACAACAACACAAAAATTCTTAATCTGATGAAACAAGGGTCATTGGCCTAAAGCATGTAAGTTTGGGGTCTGTGACATGAAAACATTTTGTTATATGTTCATGATATCACATGTGTTTTGATCTATTTGTGTGTGTGTGTGTGTGTGTGTGTGTGTGTGTGTGTGTGTGTGTGTGTGTGTGTGTGTGTGTGTGTAGGTCAACTGCTTCAACAGATCAAACCAACAACAGC
>OMLB01054307.1:11651-34244 GCA_900302555.1 Myripristis jacobus
AAGAAGCAGAAGGAGATGAAGAACCTGGGCACTGAGGAAAATCAGTTAAGGAGGGCTCTCGGCATGAAGCTGGACAAGGAATCCAAACAGCAGATCCGCAGACAGAAGAAGAAAGACATGAAGGACCAGCATGTTCAGGACGTGTTGAGGTATTACTTCACTGACGTAATATAAAACATGCTCTCCTCTGTTTCCAGCTGATGAAACGTCCTCCTAAAAAGTTGCACAGCATTCCCGCTTGTTTGGGTTTGGCTTTGGGTCGTGTCAGCGCTGAGATGAACCCTTTCTGTAACTTCACAAAGTCCATGACTGCGCATAGCTTGAGCTTTTCACTGGGCTGTGTAAGCTATCAGCGTTACAGACTGTCCGGAGGTCAGATGACAGACAAAGTAGCAAAATTCAACATAAAGCAGCTGTTGCCCAAAGTGGAGACTTTTGAGTCTGGCAGCTTTCTCCCACCTGAGCTAACGAGTGAATGATTTATTTGCCTCATCAATATATCTTAATAAAATGTCTCAAATAGGTATATATGAACATTACTGAACTTGTAACCGTGACCATTGAAAACAAAGTTACAAAAATGGCACGCTCACAGCCTGTCTTGCTTTTTACGAAACAAAACCAAAGGGACAAAAGAGAATCTAAGCCTTGATGATGAGCCCAGCTTTCCCTAGACAGAGTGCTGCTCAGAGCAGTGACTTCCTCTGGGTGGTGATGATACCCAACAACAGAGTCTCACTGAAGCCCCACCTCATAGTTAAGGCTGATAAAACAGGTGTTTTTTGTTATTTATTTATTTTAAAAACTTTATAATCATATCCTGTGCAGCTTTAACAAACTCGAGAAAAAATGTATTTTTCCTCCTGAAAGTACTCCGAGATATAGATCTATGGAAAGTCATGTAAAAGTCAAGGCAATATTCTTACTGTGCAGCTCTGACTCGTCTGTCCCTCAGGCAGTGTGACCAAGTCCATCATAAGCGTGAAGAGATGGCGGACCAAATCCAGGAGATCTCCAGGGAGACGCAGCAGCTGAAGGCCAACATGCAGAGCCTGAGGGACGTGTGCAGCAAGGAGACCAAGAACGCACAGGTATGAGCACATCGTAGCGCTCGCAGCCCTGATTTGTTATCGCTTTGCTCTTTGCCGGAGACTAACCGTGTGACTTCACTGTGTCCAGGATCTGTACGACAGTGTGTTGTCCTCGCTGGATGAGTTGCACAAGAGGATCGAGATGCACATTGTGGACCTGAACCAAGATATCAGCAAGATGTCTGCTAACTTTTAGATGACTAATTTTCTTTTCACCTTTCTGGCCAAACTTATATATTCCTATTGTGTTTTTTTTTTTTACTGTTCTGTTCTAAAGTTTTTATCTGTTAAACTATTCTAACACTTTTGCCTTGTCAGATGTTAATTATTGGCTAAAATGTAGTGAAAGTGCATATGCATGTCAATAAAAAAAATGAAAGAAACTGTTGCATTCTTTTCATCAACATAAAGATTCACAGCTATCAAGAATACTTAGTTTGAGTGCTTTAATTGGGTGATATAGCACCAGTTTTTTTTAAATCACTACAATGTTAACATCCTCATTTCAAGACATCGTTGAGACCATTTGGTCATTCCACTGTATGATATTCAAACAATGTTGAGTTGGCAACAATTTGTTAACTTTTGCTGAATGAAACGGCTGCATTTGTGTGGGCTGCAGGCTGCATGAATCTTGTATATTTGGTGATGTGACTGACCTTGACCCAGTTTCCCTTAGTCAACCCTTAAAAACCTTAAGGATTTTGTTCTCTGAAACACATTTCATGATTCAGCAGTATCGCTGGAGCCTGTAAGTAACTGAACACACACACAGACAAATGCCCAGACAAAGACATTACCATCTGTTTTTAAAGGAGCATTAAGTAAGATTTTGGACTGTCCTTTAGTATAAAATGACCATAATAAAACTGTGCTGGGTTCATAGGGCTGTAGATAAATATTAATGATTTCACCAGGTGGCCCCATAAATTGTGTCCCTTACAGGATACTTAATTTTGTTTTTTTTTTAAAGATCATTGATCACTTAATGCCCCTTTAAACTTAAGCTTATTTCAACATTTTCACATTCAGAACACTACTGCAACAAATTTAGGAAATAAAACAACACTGGAATATACAGAATTATGTGCAATAAACGCCGTGGAAAAAACAAAACAAAACAAGAAAACATGAGAGCAAGTATCGTCTCTGTGGGATTAAGCCCTTGGCTACAATAATTAATAGTCTAGGCTAAAGAAAAAGAAGTAATTTCATTTTACAGACTTAAAGGCCTGAGGAATATATGAGATGCAGTATTATACATTATATACAGTACTCAAATGGCCCTTTTCTTGGCCGTTGATTTTGTTATGGCGAGTCATGTTTCAGTCCTCTCTGAGAAGCTGACGTCCCGTGCAGATGTGCTCGGCGTCTTTGGGCCAGCAGGGGGCAGGCTTGTTCAGCAGGAGATGATGAGGGAGTTCAGAGACTGGTGGCTTTGGGTTCGCTCCAGAGGGCCCACAGAGGACAGAATCTCACAGGCGGCCAGCTCGTGATAGAGAGCGTTGAGCACCTCCAGAATGTGAGCTTTCCCTGTTCAAAAAGGTAACAGATGTGACTGCTGCGGGGGAATCGCGTTAAACTCAGCCCTGCGAGAATTTAATCCAATACCCTTCCACTGAGACACTGTAAATTTTCACGATCCCTTTACTGCCGCCCTTTATTGATTTTATTGGGTGTTGCGAGTGCTACTAACCATGCTGTGGGTCGCTGCAAGACTCCAAAGTGCTGAGCAAGATTTTCCCCAGAGACCTCCGGGAGACGTTCTGAAACAAGACGAGAGAGCAACTCTCAGACGGCTGTCAGGCAATTAACAGGCGATCTGACTCTTGCAGCCAGAAAAGCCCTAACATGTTCAACAAGTGAAACAAATCTTTTTTCTCAAATCCCTCATCATCAACACTGTTTGGGTTAGGAGATAAATGAAAGCTTTTCTCTGGTTACACCGCCGAGAAGTCTCAGCCAATGCTGTAAGAGTAATACTGTGAGAATAATGCAACATACCAAAACTCAATAAGAGATCACCACAATACTTATATAATATTCCTATAGCAGGCTAGACCAGGGGCTGTCAGACTTTTTTTATGTTCCAGACCGCTGAGTTGATTTCCTTTAAGCTGCGCTCCCTGATTTGAAGAGAATTTCCTCTACAGACTTTGCCATGAGAACATTTTTTTGGTGTGTGTTAAGTATTAAAAAGTTCAGATGTCACACTTGAACAAATAGTGTCAAAGCAGTGAGATTAACATGTAAAATCAGTAATACATTTTTTCTTTTGTGTTTCTAGTGGATTAATTATGGTGAAAATTAAACTACTGCTCATTTTGCTGCCCTGGAAGCCCAGTGAGGATCCCTGCTTTGAAAAAAAAAAAAACTGGGTTAGACCGACACACCGTGCTGATACAAGCCTTCAAAATCCAGTATGTGCCAGTCAGTGTCCATATGATGGAGGTTCCTCCCTGCCTGCAGTTGAATTTGTTTTCATTAAACATTTTTTTATTTCAGACGGCTGACCAGAGAGCCAGAGAATCATTCCAGTGTGGTGTGGGAGGGTTTTACTCAGCTGCCAGCTCGGCAAAAAAAAAAAAAAAAAATCATTACTTTGGGTCTCAGAGGACAGTTTTCATTCACATGATGGTCTAAATGCTGTTTAAGATGCTTTTCCGCTGCGCAAAGACACAAGAGAACATCGTTTTGGGCCAGAAGATGGTAAAGATATTGATTATCTGCAGCTTGAATACACACATATTCCTTAAGGATATTATCTATAATTCTTACTTTTAGTGTGGTATCCTTTCAAAATGCATTATTCTTCTAACCTTTATTTTTTATATTATTATTGTAGCGCGGTTTCTGTTGTCAAAGCAGTCTGCAGTCATATCTCGGAGTCCGTATGACCACATCTGTTGACGTCAGACTCATCGGAGCGGTAACCCTGTAACTATGACTAACCAGGTCGCGGAGCTGCTGGAGGAGCTGAAGAACGTCCAGAAGTTTCTCCTCCACCAGGGACAGGCGCACCCTCTCCGTTTCCAGCATCTGCAGCTCCATCTGCAGCAGTTCGGTCTCTTCCGCCTTCTGCTGCAGCTCTTGCACAAGAGAGTCCCTCATCTGGAAAAAAAAACAACACAGACATTCAGCCTGGAGGATGCTGGGCTCTTCCCCAGTGGAGGCTCCCGTTACATTAACATGTGGTCGCTGGAAAAGCCAAGTCACTCCCAAGAAGACTCATAATGTCTTGTTGCTGGTATAACTGTAGTTTAATTTACATTTGAAAAAAAAAAAACCCTGAACAAGACATTTAATCTAATGTTGAGTCCTTGAATTTATTTTGTCTTTAAATGAGTGAAACTTTCAGATGAGGTGGGATAAGTTCACTTGTTTCCAATGTAGTAGTGTACATCGGAAGTGTAAATGTCTGCAGTGGACAAGCTCAAAAACAGCAAATCACTCACTATTGGAAAAACTGAAACTGAATCTTAATATCTTCATGAAGTGTGGGGCTTAGTTTTAGGTATATGTATGTCTGAGGTCCTTTAATTACACTTTTACTGCCTGCTTTGAAGTTTATTTTAATCTTTTATGTACTATCTGGAATTGGTGTTTAACTGTTTTATTTATTTTTTTGTTTTCATTTTATTGTAAAGCAACATGAAACCTTGTTAAAAAAAAAAAAAAAGGTGCTATATATAGTTTGTTGTTATTATTACCATCCCAGCCCTTTAGCATAATTTGTTTCTGATTGTTTCAAGAAAAACAGGATTTTAACTCTCAGCGCAAAGATGGTGTAAATAAAAAAATATTGTTTTGCAGTGTGCGGATAACAGCTTGACAAATTTAGAACAGCTGGGTTTCTGTCACGCTTGAAAATAAAACATCATCTTCTCACTTCAGTACAACATAAATACACCCGGTTTGCAAATGTTGTGGTTAAAAGGAGTTTTCTGACCACGAGATAGACTCTGCTGCCAGGGAAATGTTGGAGATCCCTGCAGTGCACCTTTACATCATGCAGCACTCAAGGACAAAGGTCTCGCCCCCTCACATCCTACACATAAACAAAGGCTCACAGTGAAGACGGTGTTTACTTTCACCCTTCCTCTGCGAGTGCTGAGACATTTCGGGAACACATTGCGTCACGGTCCCTCATCTGCCCATCTTCCTGTGTTGTGGAAGAACTACTCGAGTGTAACAGGCAGGCTTTAATTTACGATATTCCTAAGTGTCGTGCAGGGCGAGGGGGGGCGTTTCTGAGGTCAGCTCCTGCGAGAAACAGCTGCACACATGCACAGAGAGCCTGGCGAGCCACTGCTGGTGGTTTGGTTAGGTGGGCTCTCCAGGGCTGTGCCGCTTGCTGTGGTTTCCCTTTGAAGCCCTTCACTCGTCCTCTCTAATTTAGTTTAACACCATACACACAGCCTCAAAATGACTTCTAATGTAAAGCGAGACAAAACACTGTCCGGAGAGGGCAGCTGAAGGTAAACGGGCCCGGCAGAGTGTGGTAGCCCACCCTGGGTGTGACGGAGGTCTGTGGTGGTTTGTACCTGGTCCATGTCTATCTCAGCCTGGCTCTCCTTCAGCTCCAGCTGCTTATTCAGTCTGGTCACCCGCTCCAGCAGCTCCATGACGGCGCTGCGGCTCTCCTCGCTCCTCGAGCTCCCGAAATTAGACATCAGCTTCTTGAAAGCCTTGTCATCGCACCTGAGGAGACATTTGAAAGGATGTCTGACGGAGTGGATCCGATTCTTAGTGGAAAGATGCATCTCACCAGTTTTCTGGTATTAAAAAATTTTGTTTTGTTGTATTTAGTATAACAAGCATGCACCGACTTCTTGATCTGTATGGTTGGACAACAGGACTGATATTAACTTCACCTCTGTCTGTGCAGTATTTATTTAAAGCTAGAATCTGTGGCTTTTGGTCAGTAATAACTACGTTTGTTTTATGTATCTGGATGGTGGAGCTGGCAGTTCTATCATAGCTGGAGATGCTCTCCATAGACTATTTTTGAAAATTTTGCCAGTGTGACACTAATGTGGTCTGGGTAGCTGAGTGCTGTTAGTCTGTTGGTACACTAGCCTGGCCAAAGAGCTAACAATGTAAATCATTTTTTGGGCAACTTGACTGATGTCCTGCCAACACTGATAATGTTACTTCCTAATTTCATTGCAAAAGTTACAATAATTGAAAGTCAAACGGCCTGGATCACTGATGTCATTTCACTAAAGTCGTAACTGTTTACTGGTGAGCTCATGACACACATCCTACAGCAGCGACACTGGCAGCTCCATCTTTGCTGACGGCAAACTTGTCTCACTGCCAGAGGGGGGAGACAAAGTGGGGAAATCCGGGAAATTTCACATTTCAGCTTTTTTTTTTTGCATCATACATGACCACATTTGAGCACATAATGTACAACATATATATATTTTTTGTGTTTTTCCAAAGTTCTACACACAAAGGCGTGAAACATTCACCAAAGTCTCTGAGGTTACACAAGAGCAGAGTTAAGCCGTGAGCTCATTTTGGCATTGGCAGCACATGCAGACCAAACATGACTGCCTGGAACTGCGTCACGTTATTATTAAAACATGTCACTTATGGGTGTTACCCTGGGTGTTTTCTTGGGCAAAGCATCAGAGCAATTTTTTCTTTTATTTGTTGCACATTACATATGAGGTACTTGATGGTTTTCTTCATTTAATTTTGCCAGAAGATAATCTGTGATTATATGGATAATGATTATGGATGTGATCATTTAGTTAGGATTAGCACCACAAGGGCTACAGTTAAAATATGCTCGGTCTTTGTTCCTCCATGTCTTTCTTTCTTGCACAAATTTGTTAGTCAATATCTTTTAAGCCGGCTGAATCATATCATTCATGAATTCCTGAGACACCCAGAATAAGTCTACCTCCCTCCCAAATACAAATCTAATGAAAGAACTTGAGAACCAGATTTTTGCATGAATATGATCAGGTACAGTGTCGGTGTGATGCTGCTGTACCTCTCCCCGCAGCAGGACAGCCTGGTCAGGATCCTCTTCACCTCGTCCACCTGCCTCTGCTGATCTCCGGTCCACTTGTCCTCCTCCTCGTCAGATGCCGCCTGGCCCTCCACTGAGCGGAACAGCTGCTCCTCCACTAGACACCACGACATCATCATCATCATCATCATCATTAACATCGCTATATCACGGATGGCAGTGCAATCTCAGAAAATAAAGCACAGAATTGTACTTTTGTCGCTGGGGCAGTACAGCTTTGTACCTTTTACCCCTGGGCACTTATTTGTACCCTTGTGGTTTGTGCCTTAAAGAGGCACTGGGTCTGCTGCTTAATGACCAACATGACAAGACTTAACCTAAATAAATAAGGGAAAAAAAAAAACCAAGATCCTCAATAAAGTCATATTTATTAAAGTCACAGTGAAATGGCATGTTGAGGACATCTTGCTTTGCTTTCTTAATTTGATATAGTTCCTGCTGAAAGCGGAAATTGGGGTGGGACCTGATGAGATGGAGGTATTATTCCAAAAAAAAAAAAAAAAAAAAAGTGTAAACCAATGACAGATCAGTTGGGGGGTGGGGATGTAGTTTGTAGTTTTATTTGAGAGGTAGGGCAGAGGGGCAGGACTGTTCAAAACTCGGTGATGTTTTACTGGTTGGAATTTGTCTTCATGGTTAATGAGGCCAGGATGAAGTCACTGTTGAAGATACACTGGTTTCCAGAGCTAAAACTAATGAGATTTTTTACATTTATTGTTAAGGAGGTGAAAGGAAATTAGCTAACAAGGTGAAAAAGTCATCTTTCATTTCACTGTGACTTCATTTCACAGTCACGGCTTGGACAAGGCTCTTTGGTTTTACACAGAAGACGTCTTACTTTTGTCAGGCGTCGTCTCAGCGCGCCCTGTCGGGGAACGCCGGTCATGCTGGGAGTCCAGGCAGCACCTCTGCCCCGGCCTGCCGCTGCCACGGGGCTGCAGCTCGGCCCTGGTGCTGCTTGGGAGCTGCAGTTTGGACACCTCTGACCTGAAAGTGCATATAATCGGTTTAGCTGTTGTGACTGCGTGTTCTCTCCAAGTGCATGTCCTCGTCCGCGCTGCTATGAATCTGTCCGCACACACTCTGACATGCCGACGAGGAGGAGAGCTCTCGTCCAATGTGCCCAGTGGAGAACTGTTCAGTCCAAGCCAATTGCCAACATCAAAGTGAACATATCAAGTAACATACAGGCAGTGGATATTAGGCCACATCTACAACCACTATGATAATTTTATGGAAGCCTGTGATACAGTACGCCAAATCTGGGAGGGGTAATTGAAGCCAGACGCTGCATCTTTAAGGCATTTTCACAGTAAAGTGGGTCAGTGGTAGAATGATGGTATTAGTTTATAGGAGTTAGCTTGCAAGATGTGAGGTAAAAGTCTCTCACTGACATTGGGTTGGAGCACAATGACAGCAAAGAAAATGTAAAGCGCATGAACACTTCTGTAAGCTCTTCACTGTGATCTGCAGATGAAAAGCCGCGGCACGCATATAGTCTATTTGTCTCGTTTTTCCCTCATGTCTAAGACACATTTAAACATTTGTTACTCGAAAAGAGACTGAGGCTGCAGTTGGTACAGATCAATCGTTTTGCAATGGTTTGAGTTTTCTAGGTTTCTCCTGCTGTCTGGTCTTTTGTGTTGGGGGAAATCCGATAGGGGGCCTTCGTAAATCACAGAATAAGTGTTTCCAGATGATGATGTCTTGCCATGGGGAAAAAAGGGGGGGAAAAAAAATGAAAAAGGTTTTTCACCAGCCTGGCTCTCTGAGAAAAAAAAAAAAAAAAAAAAAAAGAAAAACTAGTCAAGAAGCACTCATGCTTATATCCTGCTGGCACGAGTCAAACTATGCCGTAAGACGACATTATACTCCGCATCTGTACAGTGCAGGTTTCTTTCTGAAAGATTGGGGAGAAAAGAGGAAAAGAGTGACTTCAGCGAAGGTTAGTAATTGCAGCAGGGTCCCAGGCAATCAATCAGAGAGGACGAAGACGTGTTTAAGTTATTGGGGGCCACAGCGGAGCGAAGAAGGAGCTGGTTCACGGCGACCCACAGCTACAATTGGAGCAACATGCAAGTGATACATGGAACACAGGAACACACACACACACACAGAAATACACACGTACATGCACACAAAACGTTTCTGGTTGCTGCGGAGACGCTTTGACTCTGGAATGAACTGGTGGAGGGCTTTTTAAAATGCAGGCTTTGGTGTGACTAATTGGACTTTAATTGACAGTGGTTGGGGCGAAGCTGTCGCTGGGGCCGCTGAATACTGTAGCAAGGCCACGGCTTCTGGCTCCGGCTTTTGACACGGAGGTTAAAAAACGGTGCCAGCTTTGTGTCTCGAGAGACAAAAAGACCCCTGAGCAAAGAAGAGCAAACTCGCCTTTGAGGTTAGCGGAAAGAAAGAGTGAACTTCATGGTTGTCATGTGAAAACTGTTTTTTTTTTTTGGAGGGGAGGGGGGGGTTATGATTGTGTATGAGATTAATGCTGTTTGAGGAGGGTACCTCATCACACGGTTCGACTGGGAGTGGCAAATAAGCGCTCGGTGGTAGTGCTGAGCATGGGGAATTCAACTAGATTAGCAGAGACACCTGAAAGACGTCCAGACAGACATCCTGGATAGCGGTCGCACTGTGGGATACAGCAGACATAGACAAAATTTGAGCAGCGTTTTCATGAGACAGACATCAGGGCTCGCGCCAATGTACCGATGGAAAAGCAGCATCGATGGTTTTAGAGTGCCGGAGATGAAAATATCTGTTCATTTATTTATATTGCTGAGTGCGAGAAAATAAAATACCCCGCAGGCCTTGAAATCTTTCACATTAACGTCTCAACCTGCTGTTTTTTGTGGTTAATTAAGGCTTCCCTCTGAATGCCTTGCACATGTGTAAATGTTAATGGCTGTTCACATCTCTCAGTGGATGTATATACTGTAGACACTGTCATGCCAAGCATGAGTACAAATCCGAGTCTACTTTTGCATATGGTTCACCAATGGAAACACACACCGATGAGAATACTTAATCTTTCCAACAACCTGGTAAGATTATCCCAGTGTAATGTAAGAAGAATATTGCTTTAAAAATATTAACATGCTGTGAATTTTATGTCAGACTTTAAAATATGGTGATTCAAACCAAATTCACCAACACAGGAAACTTGAAACTGACCTCAAAGCCATGGTTTTTGGACCGGTCTAGCCCACTTTTTACCCTCGGAGTCCAATACTAGCTGAGCAGCCCTAGATAATCAGTTTAACATTTCCTGGACTGTCTGTACGGCCTCCCCCCTTATTTGTTCCTGTTCCATTGGCTCCTTTACCAAAGGAACCTTTTGGCTTATCTCTGGTCGAAATCATAAGCACTAGGCCCTTCGGGATAAAATAGCATTACCAGAAAGCCATTATGGAAAGAAAAGAGAAGTGTGCGAGTTTCTCTCCCTGTCAACTGTGTCGCATGTGATGATGTTTTATTTTTCACAGCTGGGGAGGGAGTCATCTTATCCAACCGAATGATAAGCACAAATGGGAAAGTAAGAATTTCCGGCATTCCCAGTCTTTGTTTAACTTTTTGGAGCCGTGCATTATAAACATTAACCGATTAACTTTTATAAAATTACATAAAAAATTATTATAAAAAAAAATTAAGAGAGGACACCAGACTAAACTCACAAAAAACGTGACATAAGCGCAACTCAGTTGATAGTTGAGTCTCCCTGGTTCTCATTGTCATATTTGGGGATGGGGACCCTTTAGACTCAACTGACTTAAAGAAAAAAAATTGCTGAATAACATCGTTCTTAAAAGGTGGATAAAAAGTCAGCCCTAAAATATGCATTGTGCACTTTTGATTAAAATATCAGCTACTGAATGTGAGAATGAATCTTCTCTTCATTCTGCCTCTGCAGCACAAAGTAGCTCTATACTACTTGGTTTAATTCAGGGTCCTTTTTTGTTTTTTTCTGACTACAATGTTCTTTAATATGAGCGCTTTACAATACATTTGTATTCCTGACCACTTGGATGGAATGGTTGATTAAAAGCACATGAAGGCAGTGAGACTCTTCCACCAGATCGCTGTAGGGTGACCAGAGCTCTGCCAGTGCAGAAAATCGAGGATATGATGTAAAGTAAATGTTGGACTTTTGAGCGCACAGTGCAGTCATGCGGCTTCACAACACTTAATAATCTCTGCCGTTTTAGTCATTTTTTGCCCTCTAAAGAACTCTAAAGAAACACTCTGCATTTATCCAGTTGTTTTAGAGAAGGCTGCTGTGGAGCTGTGCCAGCTGTGTTTTATGTGAATGTACAAATTTCACCAGGGTTTCAACTGACACGAGGGGGACTGGATAATGAAAAAAATTCCTGTTGGAGTGAATGATTCCTTTGAACTATTGGCAGTAAAAATGCACTAATGGCATAATTTAATAGATGTAGGAGTCCTTCCTATTTAGTGTAGTGCTGATCTAATCATATCTAATCATAACTACATTCCTACAGCCACATACAAAGGAGTAGAGTTATATCTATGTCAGAGCATTTCTAATTGTATCCTGTATTCTGCCCTATTAACAAAAGTCTGAACCCACTCTTTTGGCATGTGGGGGGAGTCCAGCTGTTTGTGGTTAGAGTCAGGACACCCAGAGTACTTCCTGTGTTTATCACAGCGCAGCGCTGAAGTGAACTTTCCATCCACACCGCCCATCGCCGCTCCCCCTCCTACACTCCCCGAAGAGCAGTTTCCTCTTTCAGGTGTCATCGGTCAATGACAGTTTGCCGCTCCGCGGAGGTTAAAAATGAGGGCACGCAGTAGACCTGAGCTTGAACTTGAAGTTCACCGCTTGTGTGTGCCCTGCAGCATGACGGAGACGGTGAGGGGCTGTGTTTACATAGCTGACAGTTATTAATCAAGTCGTCTTAGGTCGCACTCATACAATGGGGTGGTTTCTGGGATACACATAAAGCAACTGTGCTTTCAGGGAGGTGAGGTGCCTCTCATTTTATGATTACTTAGTACAGGCCGAGGAATCGGTCCAAAACCCAGTGCTTGTAACATTTACAGAGAGAAGGGGTTAAGCTTTCCCTAGTGAGCAAGGTGCAAAGTAAAGCTCCCTGGGGGATTAAAAGTAGAAGAAAACATACAGGGGGAGAACTCCAACTCGGGTGGGTGGCACAACTTTATAAGATATTTTGTGCGTGATGTAGTTCTGCTGATGTCAGCAGAGTGTGAATATCTCCAAACCAGAGAGAGAGCGAGGAGGGCAGCAATTCAAAGTGAAAACGAGCCCACTTGGCAGTGTGGGTTTTTGAAGGCTGTTCAAGAACAACAGTGAGGCAGCTAAACACTCTGGGTCCCAGACATCCCTCAAGTGTGTCCTTTCCATATTATTTAAACCTTAGGGCAGGAATGCCATGGCAGCACCTGCTCCTCACAATGCCGCAGCTCTTGTACAGAGGCAGATAAATGGTGTGTCAGGCCCCTACCCCCCCTCTCTCTCTTGGGCGCCATGCAGAGAGCCTGAAAAGGCCAGGAGATTATGCCTCCCCTGGGGCCCAGCATCTGAGGGCCAAGGGTTAGAGGCATACTACAGAGTAGATGTCTGCAGAGGTGCTGTTAAAACAAAAAAGTGAGATTTAAACCTGATCACTTTGAGCATGCACTCATATGTAAATACTTTGGGTACATCAGTAGAGATGCCTGGAATTAAGTCAAGGAATAAAAATAATAAAAATAAATAAAAACGTAAATGAAGATAACCGGTTTTGCACTTGTGGTCCAAGAGTGATTTTGTATTTGCACTCAACTATTCTTCAAGGCACAAAAAGAAGACCGTAAGATGAATGAGACCGCTCCTTTCTCAGCGACCTTGGAAAACATGTCTGTCATTTCATGAACAAACAGTTGAGTGTTTGCTTCTTCCTCCAGATGGTAGGGTATTCCTCCCCCTCTCCTCTTTTTGTCCCTCTCGCTGCGTTCCCCATTGTCTAAGCTTCTGGCCCACAGAGCTCTATAGGCTACAGTGACTGATTTAGACTCCCTTCACCTTCTGGAGTTTAAAAAAAGAAAAAGAAAAAAAAAAGAACTAAAAGTAACTCTTGGTTGACTATCCCAGTTTTTATGGTAATGCAGTCAGGCGTTCACTCCTGTGTTCCTGTTGAGGGGGCGGCTCCCACTTGGGTCTCACCCTGTGCTCCGTTGCTGCATACAATCCAAAGAAATCACAGACATGTTATGCAACAACACCCCCGCATCTTAAGTTTCATACTGAAGACCAGATTTTGAACTTGGCTCCCACTGAGATGCTGATGGAGAACATGCATTATATGTGGATTTTCTGGACAAGGGTCTCATATAAACATCAAAATACACCGACAGGAAAAAGGAAGCACAAAAGCAAACAACGCGATATGATGCAAAATACTCTGTAGGCTCCAGCAGCAGCCAGGTAAAAATCACTAGGTCCTGGCAATCCTGGTGGATTAAGGCTCATATCAGGTAATCTTGACATTGTGAGTTCAAACTGGATCCACAGGTACCTCTTTCCCCTCCTTCTTCACTATCCCTATCCACAATGTGCAATCCAATGAAGCAGAAACACACTAAAATACCTTCAAAAACAACAAGACGGACAGGTGTTCCTGACTACAGAAGCTGCACTACAGGAATCCCCCCCTCCAACTATGTAAGTATCTGAGATCCAGCCAACATCTTCGAGTTAATCCCATTATCGTTCACAGCAGTTAAGACATAAGCCACAGAGACAAGATCCAGCTACCTCAACACATGGCTGCATCTCTAAATCTACCGCATTTGAGTCCGAGACATTTGACACTGATGCAGCATGTCCAAAGAGTAATGACTTAATTTTCAGGTAACTTAAGTTGTACAGTGGGACTTCTGTGATGTGGGAGGGTCAGAGACAGCATAGTAGTCTAAAGTAACATTAGATGTGTGGGAAAAAAAACAAAACACAAAAAAAACTTGTATGTCCTCTTAAAATATGATTATGATACATGAGGAATCCAAAAGGAACAGCAAAATCAGGTACAGGCTTGAAATACATTTTATTTAGTTTGGAAATGCACCTTATTTGACTCTCTAACTGTGATTTGAATGTAATAAGAGTTAAGGGCTTTGGGCTCTTTGTGTTTGGATGAATGATATAACACTAGATATTTTGAAACAATACCCCCCCACCCTCCTCCTCCCCATAATGAGACATAGCTGAGCAGCCATTGATGCTTTCACTGGGAATATTCATGGAGCCTGGTTGCTAAGATCCATAGGATGGGGGTGCATATCTAGTATTGTTCATTTGGAGCCAAAGTGAAAGAGCTGAGTGGAGATTGATGGGAATGGGCAGTCTGCTGAGGTCCTCACTCAATGGACTTTTCCTTGACAAGTCAGACCCTTTGTGCTGTTGAATTATCTGGCATTAGGGTATCAATGGAGGGCCCGTGAAAAGACTTTCCAACACAGTTTTCAGAGTCTGCAAAGATTAGTGAGTTTAGGGTTATGAAGTGGGACTGTGGTCGCAAAATTTGTTATTTGGAGTCAGCTTGAGGTAGGTATTAGGGCCGAGTTTAATCTCGTGGGTAGGCTTTTGCTCTGTTTGTGTCTCTTAAGACTTACTTAGAGTCTATAATAACACAACTGTTCAGATGTTACAGCCATTTAGAGACATCTGCTATCTAAATAAGCCAGACCTGCAGACATTGATTATATGCTTGGAACAGGCACAACAGGGACAAAGGTAAACATTAAACCTATGGCTTTGTACTTTAAATGTCCAATTACACCCTAAAGAGCTAAGCTTCCATGAAAATGAATAGTTCCTGACAGTAGCAGAGCTCAAGCAGGACCAACTTGCCACACACGATGCCTGTTAAACAAACCCAAACAAAACAAGGCTGAAAATTGGAATAGTAAACCACATCAAACCTTCATAAATGGCATGGCAGAGTTTTCCAGGCATGGAGCCAGAAGTAAACAGAGAGCAATTTTATTCCAGGAGGAATTATAATTCATTATGGTTCATTCTAGCCACAAAGACTTCCCTAATGCCATAAGTTGCCAAAACAAGCCCTTCTTTCTCATGACTCAGTACACAGCCGACCACTTGTTTTGCATTTGGTTTAATGGCTGATTGAGCCTAATGGATACTGTAGGTAAGAAAAGAATACACTCTGGTCTGTCCATGACGATTAAGCGGTATTTTTTGAGTGAATCAACATCACCAAGCAAATCATTAGATACATTTGAAAAATCAGAAAAAAATAGGATATATAGCAGCAGACCTTGAATGGAGTACAATGGCCATTCCTATTCAAATCTATGTCTCAGGATGATTGGAGCCGTTGTTTTTTTGTTTTTTTTTTGTCTCGTTGCCATAGTACCATTGGGCTACCATCCATATAAACCAACTTTGCAGCACGGAACAAAGCACCATAGCAACTATCCATAATTGTCATTTTATTCTGCACCAGCCAACTGTATAGCCAACCGTATCTTTTTTTTCTCCCTGTATAAATACTTTAAAATAATTAAAAGTCATATTAAACTGTATTTTAAGTTCGTAAAAAACACCTCACACTCCAATCTTGGTTTCAGAGCTGGTGAGTGGCCATATGATAACAATTTAACATTAACATGAATAGCATAAAACTGGGGCAAATGTGGCATGTCAATCCAAATGAACCGATGAAGATGGAATCTCACAGAGCGACGACTTTATCATGACAAGACAGTCGGCTGACAAGCTATAGTTATTTAGCCATTTTAGTAAAATATTACAAAGGTTAACAAACTTAAAGGTGCACTATGCATAACTGCTGAGGGCTGATTTAAGTGAGTACCATTTCTCCACCAACAGCTCAGCCGACATCAAATGTCGAATAAGCAGATACTTCATGTCTGAGTCACGGTTCTCATCATCAGCCCAACTCAGTGCTGTTTTACACACTTACTTCATGGTTTTTGCCAACACCGTTTTAATGGTCCTCACTTGGCAATTTTGCATTGTGCTCCTTTAAAGAAACACTGTTTTTACTGGTACATGTTTGATGATCCTTGCTCTCTGTTACGATGACAAAGAGTGAAACATCAAATCTGGGCTCACTAAAAGGTGTTACATGACGCTTTTTGTGTTACTCAAAATTAAGACCACATTTCCCTATGGTTTCCTCTAAAAGAGGAAACTGTGTTTTGCCTGCAAGGCAAAGCCAGTTTTGTGCCATACAGCATTTCCCTTTGTGCTGTAAAGCAATACCGTACTTTACCACCAGATCCACAAACTGCAATGCAGAGGCAATGATCTTATTGGATTACTTACACTTATCTGTCACAATGAATGTCACTATGATCTATTGATGTTAAAATGCTGCAACACTCTTTCAGCAAACAACTGACACTGAGGTTCTCACCTGTAGTACAGGAGCTCTGACTCCAGCTGCACGACGTGTCTCTGGAGCGCTGGCACATGACTGGCTTTGGTTTCCAGTTCCTTCACCTTGCTCAGGCCACTGAGCAGCGCCTGCCTGGCCTCCTCCACCTTCCGCCTCATACCCACCTGCTCTCTCTTCAGAGTTCGGTTGCAGTCCTCCAGAGCGGCCACAGCCTCTTTAGAGCTCTGCAGTTCCTGCTCCAGTCTCTGATTACAGAGCATAGCCTCCTCCACCTGTCGGTCTCTGGAGCCGCGCAGCAGCTCTATCTCGTGGATGATACTCTGCAGGCTCTGCAGGCTGTCGTGGGCGCTGCTCTTCACGTTGGCATTGCTTATCCTTTTCTGGACAGCTTGCTTCTGGTGGCCAATAAAACATCCTTCCTCGGGTTTATGTTTGGAGTGGCTTTTCCACAGTCCAACCTGAAGTAAAGAGCAACAGGTGACAGACACGGCCTGAATCAGAAGCCAGGCTAATGAAAAATCTCTGGAATAATCCTCTTCCTGTGGCAGTGGCAGAGGGAAAAAGAGTGGCTGGGATGGAGCGCTTGGGTGATTCTAAGGACATCCCAAACAAGAGGAGACCCTTCAAACAGGTGACTTTACTCTGCCCTATTATATTAAAGGGTGGGGTCACATCTTGTTAGGGGGCCTTGGATTCTAGCAGCACCACTGTATATGTATCTTGAAGATACTTAAAATATGTTAAAGATGCCTAAGTAGTTCATGGTATTCTTTAATGGTATTACCTATAGTATTGATATAATAATATACTGATCCTGACATCACAAAAATGTTTTTATAGCACACCTAAAATATTCATGTACTTAGTTTTTTCTGTGATATTTGCATAGCCTTGCATTTATAACAGTGCACAGGCCTAAAGAAAATTCAAATGTGCTTCTCTCAAATGATTGCAGTTATACCCATGCCTGCCAGACTGTAGTGCACCTCTATGCAATGCACAATGCCAGCATAAGCAGCACTCACCTGCAGAGCCAAGCAGCGGGCATCACTGCTCTGAAGCGCAGCCCTCATGTCCTCGATCAGCTCTCTCAGGCTTGCATTCTCGTCCTCCAGTTTTGCTACTCTGTCCTCTGCCTCCTCGAGTGCAACTATCTCCTCGTAACACTCCCGGGTGCAGGAGCCGAGCCTGCAGCCGGAGGCGTGCCGCTCCGAGATGGGAGAGGAGCCGCCGCTCACACCGGCAGACAGCAGCTTCTCTCGCCGCCTCAAGGGGCTCCTGAGACGGATCTGAGTCTCTATGTGCTCGCTCTCTTTCCCCACAAGCAGCCTGCCGTTCTCATACTGGCACCCCGCTTTGGTGCTGAAGTATCCGCACAGTTTTGCGTGAAACTGCCTGAAAGTGAACTCGCCGGGTAAATTGTCCAGAATCCCGGCGCACTCCGAGTCCTCCGAGTCTTTGTTCAATCCCAAAATTTCACACAAGATACTGAAGTCCTCGACGGGGATCTTGCCGCCCCCTTGGTAGTCCATATGATGGAAAATCTCCTGTAGGTACTGATCCAGTCCGGTGGCCAAAACTATAATTTCGTTCTCCACTCCACGGTCCAGTCCGTAATGGTAAGCCAAAGTACTGACTATCCATTGTGTTCTGCGCGCTGGTCGGCTGTATGGATCATTGAGGTCTATTTTATCCATAATTTCCAACGAGCAACATCCTATTCTGTCTTTGCAAACGTGGAGACTTTTTTTGGGCTCTCTAGTTTTTCATTTATCGACGTCTTGCGCTTTGCGTCTCCATCCTCTCAGCCGCACTCAACAGACCAAGAGCAGGGCTGAAATGAGGCGTGTGCTGGGCACGGAGCACATTTGAATTTAGCACTGCCCCCCAAATCCAGATCCAGGGGTGCGATCCAGAACTCACTAACGCAGACATATAACGGTCTCACACCGCTGTTTGCATGAGCCTAATTGCCACCAGGTGTCTATACCATGGTAATTTGCTCCAAGTTACATTTGTCATTCATCTGGGTTATGCCTTGTTAAGACGTATCGCCTATGAAGACGACTGGGCTGCCCTTTTTCACTTCATGCTCTGCAAGTTGGAATAAAACACTTGTAATAGGGTGCGTATTGGTGCACGAATCCACAGTTTATATGGTCACAGTGTTTTCACATGTTAACAGTGTTGCACCTTTACGCACATGGCTTTGAACTGGAATCCACCGGCCGCTTGAATCACATGCAAACGGCCTGTCTTGATTTCTGTGGCCAATTTTCCTAATTTCCTTCAGTTCCTTATTTTATCAGCTCATTTCATTTCAGGATTAGCCCATTAACATTCAAATAAACCAGTTATACAAAGATCAAATTCTACATAATGAGCTGATATTATTGTAATTTATTAGGAGCGCTTGTTGCGTCGTCAGGTTCGCTTAGTGAATCGATTGTCTCTGTGGAGATCACCTCTCACTCAGCCAAAAAAACATCCATTGTCGCGTCCCTCTACAGGGTATAGTTATGCTGCCTTCATGTCGCCCTACTCCTCGTAATTTCTGAAATCCTTGCCGCTGAAGTCCTGAACAGGACTTGTCACAGACCCTTGCAGAAAAAAGTGATGTTCCTACCAGCTGCAGTGGCAGATTGTAGTTGATGTTTTCATTACTACAAGCCTAGCCTATTAAAACAAATATGTGACAACAACAAATAAATAAATACAGTGAAAATAGTCATACAACCACAGCCTAAATGTTTCACTGCAGTGCAAACAATAATATGTAATGATAAAGTACATAATTTTTGCCATAAGCTGTGGGCACCATGCTCTCTCACTGAATGGCACATCTCAGCAAAGCTTAGAAAATTCTGGCAATTGCTATTATGACCTCTTTTGTAGACGACATAAGCGAGTATATCAAGGCTACTGTTAATTATGTTACTGATAGGTAAATTACAGGAAAATCCTCCGCCAGAAGAAGAGACCTGAGACCTAACTTTACTGTTATTAAAGCTGAATATGATAGGATGCACGTAAGGAAAAAAGAAAATATATGTTGATTTAAATAAGATGTGTGAATTGCTGTTACGGCACTTACATTACATCTGAATTTGTATGCATTTTGTCAATAAATAAATAAAAAAAAAAGCTGAACAACTGAAAGAAAATACAATTCACGACTGGATTTATGCACTTTTAGTTGATATCGTTCATGTGAGTCTCCTACATAGCTTAATCGTAATATTTCCGACGGCCCCTGAAGGCAGCAACGCATACCCATACCTCACTTCCTCTGCATAAAAACTGGTTGCCATGGCGACGCGTTGCACTTTTTGCTAACTAAGTCTCAATCAGTAGGTCTGAAACTGATAGTCCAGGACCAAAAAGGGGGAGTGAAATGTTATTTTAGGTAAATATTGGAAACTGTCCGAGATGCACACAGTGAACTGTCCCCTTGGAGAAGACTTCACTCGTGTGTAACTTTCACTCTCAGTGGGAGTCTTCATCAACACACACACACAGGAGCTGAGGTACAGGCTAAATGCAGCATAACGTTGTTTATAAAATAATCTACTAATAATGTGGCTTTAAACACAAACAGGAAGAGGTAAAAAGGATTTAATGGCTATAATTTTAATTGCTAGACTATTTTATAACAAAGCCCAGAAGCACAGAGCACAGCTACAGGCAAAATAATATTGTTTTAAGATTAGCCAGGTGAATCCATACCTCAGACTATTGCCTCTCTCTCACCTATCCTAACTTCCTTTTATGCAATTTGACATTGTGACAATTGGTTTTGCTCGTGCAGGCCAGGTGTGAAAACTGAACATCCAATATCATGATGAAAATTAGCACACACACACTCACACATGCATACACAAAGAAAAAAATAGCAACAACAAAAGTAAATTTAAAAAAAAAGTCTTTATTGAACACATTCTGTTTTCAAAACACTGTGAAATGAATGCAGAGTATCTGGATTACAGTTTGAAAGAGTGCAACTCTGCTGAGAGAAAGGAGGTCACGGCATGCTTTCCTTCCTGTGGGCCTCTTATTCTTTTATCTTTTTCATGCAGTGATCTCCATGGAAACCATTACAGTGGATTCAGACTCCAAGGTAAATGTCTCGGAAAACAGTCTTTGTAATTCACAGTCCCGCTGTGATATTGGTGTGTACGCAGAAAATGGTGTTTTGGTTTGTTTTTTAGTGTAAGACATAAACACATGTTTCTTCTCTCAGACTGATCTGCTATCCGTGGATTTGGGAACTGGGTCACGATCACCTGCTGAGGAACTCACCATGCATGCTGATGATGGCTCCTACAACGTCACATGGACAGTTTCCATCGCAATAGCTGTCCCAAAAGGTGATTTCACAGATCCCAAATATGGCAAATGGTACCCCACAAGTCTGAAAAGTGAAACCGGTTGTAAGACTTTGGGTGTGGGCAGCATCACGGTAACAGGCTGAGCTGAAACGTCTTGCTGATACTATGATTAATGATCTTATAAGCAGATTACCACTGGCTTTTATCCTTGTTCTCGTTCACAAAGATGCTCCTTTTTTTAGGAGAAGAGGAGGAGGTGATTCATGTAGCTGCTGAAAAGACCGTGAAAAAGCACAGGGTCCAACCCATCCTGTCCCCTTTTAGAAATGAAACCCCCACAACACAGACCTACTTTCATATTGAGTACAATCTGCTGCCAGGCGACAAAGAGCCAGTCAAAGTGGACGTAGTAATGTTTGGGCCAGCTGCAAAAATATACCAAGGGAAAAAGTGTAAGGTAACCACCACCTGATGATGCTCACTTGCATGTGTGTGTATGTGTTTGTGTGTGTGTATGTGTGTGTGTACTCTGCATGAACAATTCATGAACATCCTGAATGAGCAAAGACGGGACAGTTAACTGGTTTAGAGTTACAGTAAATGACTTGTCTGTGCAGGGGTCACGATTATGTTTCACCCAAGACTCCAGGCTTGCATGTAATGCCTCTTTAGATGAGTGGCCCACTCAAATCTCTTAAAAATGCTAATATATAATAATTATAATAATACACTTTACACTTTTACATTGTTTTCCATTAAGTACAGTGGTACCTCTGTTTAAAAAAAACAAAAACAAAACAAAACAAAACAAAAAACAAAGCTCCTATGAAACTTGACCTCTAATGGTGAAAAAATAGGAGCCTGATTTTTAGTGGCAGGTGATATCACCTCCTGTTGTACATCAGGGGTCAGGCCTCACAGAGATTTGGGTTTGGGGTTTAGTTACTCTTTAAGTGAAAAAAAAAAACCTAAATGTTGCAGGTCTGAAAATGTCTAATGATAAACGTGCAAATTTTGAACAGATTTTGAGAGCATGGCATGAAGGAGATCGGACATGGGTTGGCTGGACTCAGTCTTTCCATGTCAGGGTCAACAGAGAATTGTTGATCAAGCTACTTTCTCATAAGATCTGGCTCCGCATCTCGAACAGCAGAGACAAAGTGTCCAGCAGGGCTCGGCACCACAGAGTCAACGACTTCAGACTACTACAGACTCAACCTGGTAAGCATCGAATTACTTAGACATTATTTACGCTGTGATATTTGTTTTCTGTGCATTGATTGAAGTCTGACTTACTATTATATATACACTCAGTGGCCACTTTATTAGGTCCACCTGCACAATCTCACACAATCCAGTACAGCTGTTGTGCCATAAAGTTTCCTTTTCTGCTGTCTGTAATGCTCAGGCTTTCTTGTTGTCACAGTAATAGAGGTGTTTATTCACTTCTATGTTTGGCACTGAGCTCATAGTCAGTGCTGCTGTTGTACTGGACTGCATTTTATTGAGAGCTGTTTCCACTATTCTGTCCCTCCTCCTATATATAAATATGGGAGGACAAAAAATTTGAAACACCTCTCAATGTAATGGTGTCCAGTAGCAGACCTCTGCAAACTGCAACTTCATTAATAAACATATAATTAAATTAACACATGCTCCACAATGTCAACAAAAACTGAACATTATAAACTTTGTTAATAAAAGGTCAA
>OMLB01054309.1:0-11163 GCA_900302555.1 Myripristis jacobus
AAGAACAAAAACATCCTCAGAAAGCTTGCCAACATGCCGTGGCCTATTTGACTCCCACCCTCTCCACACACACACTCTTGCACACACACACACACACACACACACACACACACACACACACACACACACACTGATAAGAGTCCAAACACTCTTTTTACACAAGCTGAAAGCTCTACAGTGCACAAAGCATGCACTGAGAAACTTTATCTCACCATTGTCTTGGGGAGTTGGGGGTGGTGATGGGTGGGGAGGTGGGGATTGCATCCGCTCTCTGAAAAGTTTTCAAAGTGTTCTTTTACAAGAGGTTCTCAAGCAGACCTTTAAGGCGTCTACACTTACCTCCACCTGCCATGCATGTTTTGAAAGAGTAACCCTAATGTGTCACACGGATGGGCGGAAGTTTGCTTTGGGAGTTTACGCAAACTAAGACTTAATTTCATTATGGTGCTATAATTAGAATGACCTCAGGAACATACTAATAAGATAATGCATTGTCAAAATCAAAACTGATAGCCTATAACAATAATAATAACTCAGTAAATCTGATAAGACTGATGAATTTATGTCAGAATGATTATTTTCTACTGAAGACCCTACAATGGGACTTTATATGTATTGGCTAGTGTCTTTCATTCTTGCTTTCCATCTTTCTTCCTTTACCTGAATAGAAGGCAACTCAGATGCATTGTTTTCTTATAGGTTGATCATTTTTTTCTGACCTTGGATTTATGGAAAACTTTCACAACCAACTGTATTCCCAGTTGTCTAGAAGCATGTCATGAAATAGCAGGTAATCACAGGTGTTACTAATGCCATTAAGTAAGGTTCAGTTTCATGTAAGTGCACCAGAGCATGTCCAGTGAGTCAGCAGGAACAAGACATGGACCTTGGCTCTGTTAGACCTAAGTACTACAGAACTTTAATCAGTGTCATTTGAAACACCTGTGTTTGCCTGCTGTTTCATGTCAAAATGGCTGCTATCAAAAAGGCCTAAAAGCCTCAGAAGTCAGATTGTCATTTATCTCTGATTTGTCAACATTTTCAAGATTTCCAGATTAAAAATATCAATCATCTGTGGGAGAAATAATTATGTTTTGTCTTGTTTTTTAGAATCTGTACATGATCAGTGGTCTTCTTAAAACAAACTGCTAACAGTTACTAGGTGGGTAGCTACCCATGTTGACCCATCCCACATGACCAGAGTTATAGTGATTATCATCCTCTTAACACTATTGTGTTGTTCTTGAACAAAGACAACAGATTGGCCAAAGAAAGAGACATGGTAGTAGCTGACCACTTATTTTTAAAAGCTCAACATCAAGCTAGAATGACTCTACTGGGAAATTTATTAGCAACCAGTTACGTATTTAATGTGTGCATCAGCTGGTTAGACATCAAGGCTGGGGATTCAGGCAGAATGAGTGAAGAAGCTTGAGGCCTGTCTCTGTAGTGGGCTGACACTGGAGAGCCCAAATGTCTCAGCAGAGGCCCCTTTGCAAAAATCTCACATGTGATTTCAGAACAGATGTACATTCGGGACATTTACCACATGAAGCAAAAACAATGGCAAGACTGGAAAGAATGTCAGATACCAGTGTAATATAATCATTAGTGGGGTCAAAGTCCCTGTGTGCATAACAAGGCATCCCTATGTGTGTAAAGGCATCCTTATGTATGTAACAAGCAGAGTAGACGTGCGCTGGCATTCACCTATGTAAGCGCACATTACTATCTCGATAATGTGCCCTGAAAATCACAATGAAAACTCTGTCACTGATATCAGGCCTGATTTTTGTTGCTCAGTCACTTTCAACTGCCCCAAGATAGCAATGCACCAACAATGTGCCTGACCACACCTCATTTCAAGACCAAGGGGAGCTCCTATGGGAGCACACATGGGCACAAGTGCACTTGCTATTTACACAATGACGGTGCTGGATTGGAAAATGCCAACTGTGTCAGATGGAAACTGGAAAAGACACTTGCATCACGCCTGGCACTGCTTCGTGCCGGGTGTAAAATGGGATCCATGGTGTCCAAAATCTGTTGAGATTGGATTAAAATAGGATTTACATAACATTCAAAATGGTGAGAAAAAGTATAATGGCAGAAATTAAAATAAGCAAAGGGATCTCAGGAAAACAGAATTTGGATTCTTAACATCACAGTTCAGGAGCCATTGTCCACAATGTAAAGTTGCTTTTTATAGCACTGCCACCTGGCTGAATTTTTATTCCTTGAGTAACAGGAGTGTTTTGAAACCTGTATACCAAATTTGGTTGCTCTGGAATTAATGGCCTCTGAGGGCCAGATTGTTTTAGGGTAGAGGAATAAGAAGCCAAGAGGGTTCATGGTCTTGAACCCCTAATAATACAATGGGGATAAAAGCTGTGTTGCTTTGGGTTTTGGAGAGAATCCTTACCATAGTTATCCTTGGCATCCCATTCTTTGTTCCAGTGACTACCCCAGTCTCCACCTACTCCACTCAGTACAGACTCTTCTGGATCGTAGTTGTAGTCCTCAGCTTGCTCCTCCAGACTGGCTCGGCCAAGCCCTTTCTCTACCTGCTCGGGATACTCCCAGAACAGCGGCCAGAACAGCTTCTTGTGGTTGCTGGCCCACTCTGAGGAGGACACTGACCAGTCGTTTCGCTGGCCCTCCTTGGCCAGGTCCATCTCCATCTCCGTCTCAGTCTGGGGGTCGTCCACCACCTCGATGGTCACCTGACAGGAGCACAGGCACAAAATATTTACACTGAGAAGTGGACGTTTAGTCGCATTCATAATGTAACTTATGTATCCATATGTCTAGATAAGACAACCTGTAATCATTATTTCCTTTGGTGAACTGCTGAAAATATTTACAACCATTGTGAAAAATACAGACAGATGCATTGTTAACTACTTAAATAATTATTAACATCTTTGCAATCTGAAATTAACATTCAAGGCATTTTGATTTGTTGCCAAGTGAAGAGTATAAGCCTAATTCAAAAAGCAAACTCCTTTGCAAGAAGGTAATTTCATATATTACAACTATCCTGAAAAACTACCTCAGAAAGTAGCCAGCAGTTACATCATCTTGCACAACTGCCCCTGTAATCATATGAAGTTGTTAACTGCTGTGAATTGCCCAACAAAATGCGTTCACACATGAGTGTCAAAAAGCCATAGCAGACAGAGTATCCTTGCTAAACAGAGCTGCTTCTGTAGAGCTGTTACTCCAACAGCTAATGATGATTATAGTGCATAATATTACAGGAGTAAGAATTTTGCAATATTATCAGTAGCCTGATTCATCTTTATTATTTAAAAGGTAGGTCCGGTGCTCAATAGGTTTCAAGTATGTTACTCCGATGAGAATTTTTGTGGGGAGTTTGTTCAGTCCCCAGTCAGTGATATCACAGTGATTTACGTCTCCATACAGCTTTGTGTTTTGTATGCAAGATGACACTCTAGGAACCAAGATTCACTGCCTGGTTGACTGATAGCATTACCCTAAAATAGAAGCTACTTGGATACAAAAGTACAGAAACATCATGAGAACAAATCACATCACAATCTCACATTTTTAGGCATCATAGGCAAACTATTCTTAGAGGATGAATCTCAGTGAAAACCAGTATTGTTTCATTTGTTTTACAGGCTGAATATAACACTTACTCGCCATGTTATACTCTTAAAATAAACCAAAAACAAACAAACCAAAAAAGTTAAACATGTCATCCCTCACAAAATGCATAATCCCTAAAAAAATAAAATAAAATAATTATAGCACCTGCATTAGGCCAATTTGTGCAATTTGTTAGGAATTTTACGAAGTGAGAAAATCTGATAATTGCAGTGCCAATATCAGGCATTTACCATTGGTGTACTTAAAAAAAAATTAATTAATTAATTAATTAATTAAAAAAAAAAAAAAAAACAGTGGTAAAATGTACTATTCCTCCAGGTTTTGTTAAAATAAGACCAATGACAAATTTAATGACTTTTTTAAATTTCTTCTTAGCCTATTGTTTCTATAGTATGGATTAAAATCAGATTTTGACTCTATATTCCTTACGTGTTGGTGATGTTATTTGTTGGTGTTGTTGTGGTTTGAGGCAAGAATCTGTTTTCTGTGTTTTCAGAGGTGTGTGGTGTGCTGAGCTCGTGAACTTGTTGTGAAGAGACCATCTTTATGTATGGGGTCTCCACTAGGAAGCCAATTTCAGATTTCTTCTAGAGCAGAGTGATGAAACATCCCTGTTATCTGGGGACAGTGCTCTGATTTGATGCTTTGTCCCTGGTTGGAGTTTTTACTGGAGACATCCAGAACCCCCTTCTCCACTATTGGTATTACCAAAGGGATCTTGTGATCTTTTTTCTCAAGAGCATAAGAATTATATACTGCTTGTCCGTGAAGGTATATTGCTTTGGTATATTTGGAGATGCCCTTGAGCAAGGCACCTGGAATACCTCCCATGGCTCCCTGAGCACTGCTCAGTGGCTGCTTGCTGCTCCGGGTGTAGTAGCACTCCCTGGATGGGTCAAATGCAGAGGAAGAATTTCCCCAATTTCCCCAATATATATATATATATATATATATATATACAGTATATATATATACAGTATATATATATATATATATATATATATACACAGTATATATATATATAGAGAGAGAGAGAGAGAGAGAGAGAGATTGATTGATTGATTGATTGATTGATTGTAATGCAATAAAACACTAATTCTAACTATAAATAAGTTAAAAGTGGTTCTTTAATTGACTACATTTTGCATTTTGGGTAGGGGATTAAAATAATATTAATAAATAACCAACTATGGTTATATTGACAATCCTGGGTCAATACAACCCAACTTTTGGGTTGAGTGAGCTAAATGAATATGACCTATAAGTTGGGTTATATTGACTACAATCCTGGGTCATATTAAACGAAAAATTGGGTTATTTATTTAACCCAGATTATGGGTCAAAATGCATAACCCAATTTCTTGAGTCACATTAACACAGCAAGTAGTTGGACCCTTTTTGACCCAGGGGTTGGGTTAAAGTTGGGTTACTTTTTAACCCAGCAGTTTTTAGTGTGTAGCTGGGTTAGCAGCTTTAGCCCTGGAACCCCAATGAATGCTCCTTTCAATCTGCAGTTCAGACTGACCAAAAAGTTTAGGTCTGTTTGGCTCTCTAGACACTGACAATAAGTGATTTCAGTGCAGTCTGAGCAGAATATAGTGACTACATTACAGAATCTGACCAATTTCTGTCAGATTCTGCAATACTCAAGTCTGTGTTATGCATACTTCTAGTTCTCAAAATCCTGGTCACTTTATTCTAGAGTGTGCTAGGCCTAAGTTAACAAAAAGCCAAAGTACTAAAAAGTCTGTGTAATTGTTTAAGTCGAACAAAGTGATGACATTAATGTCAGTAGTGGTAGCAGTAAGCAACAACACCCTGATAATGTTACATATATTAGTTATATAAGAATCAGCACAGAAGAGAGAGAGAAGCCGGAAAAAGACAGTTGTGGTGCGATGTAGAGTAGTGTGAAGTTGTGTGAAGTTCTCTGAAAGCATCTTTGTCAAATAGCTGGTGCTGGAGTTGATTTGTTTGATGAAAAACTCTTTTCAAAGTTCTTTTTTTTTTTTTTTTTTTTTTTTTTTCAAATAAAGAGGATGAGAAATCCACTACATAAAGTGGTTCTTGATGGTTCCTCATGGAGCTACACACTCTTTTAAAGAACCATTTAGAATCCATTTTATTGAGGTTAGGTTTTATTGATACACACAAAACATTATTTCAATAAAATAATGGTTTATTGTGTAATTCTGTGTAATGGACACATTTATTTTAAGATCAGATTAGAGTGCCCAGGTACGCTCCCTTCATGAATCAGTGTCATTGTACACTGGAGGAAAAAGCATGGAGGGAGGTGGATGAACAAGATAGAAGAATGGAAAGATGAACTGATAACTAGTCCTTCACACAAGTCTAGACAAAACCCAGGTTGCTTATGTTCCCAACTGCAACTGTTTACAAAGACAAACCACCTGAAGACAGAGATTATAACATGATGTTAAATAAAAGAGAACAGAGAGCGTGGGAGAAGGCATCTCCCTTCCTCTCTCTGTCCTCTTTCACTTGCCATTCCTTCATGCCTCTTTTTTCTTGTGATCATAGTTTTTAACATCATCTTTTAATTCATCTTCATCATTACTAACATCATCCTAAGACACCAACCACAGCAAACTATTTGGTACCAAACTAAACCAAGAGAAAAAACAACAACAACAAAAAACAATATCAACAGACCACATAATAATGCAAATTTCATCTTAAGCTGACTTCAGGGTCCGGCAACAATTCTGAAGTGAAGTTAACTTACTTTTGCTGGTCTTTCAGTCTTTGTGTCATTTTCTTGATCCCACTAGACTGATCAGATTTTTTCTGCCTTGTTTCAACATATTTCTACTTATACTACAAAAATTCCTGAAACAAGTGAAACTGCATTGGAAACAAGTTGGATTATCTCATCCCAATGACAGACTTTGCATCTTGACTAAAGAAAAACAAAACTGAAAACAGGACGCCATGACCATGCACTCGGCATACAATCAGTTTTTGTTAAAGTGGACATCTAATAATGAAAATGTCCAGAACAGCTCATTCTGGACTTTTTGTCTATATTTGTAAAAATAATATACTGATAAAAGGAATACCCTTAAATGCATGTATATGTCAAGATACTTTCTGTAAACCTATACTTGTGGAAATGACATATTTGTACATCCTGAACAAATGCTGGAAGTACATTTGTTTCCTTTCTTCGTATTCACATATCCAATTCATTTGTTTTACAGTACTGCTGTTTGGTGCACCTTAAAAATGCTGTAATTCATTTTTTAGTGTTAACAGTCTTCATTTTGTATGTTGATATAACCCCTACTTGCAATATTGTTCATTACCTCCACAAGTGGAGTTGGACAGGGCTTGTGTCTTCCCCATTCCATTTGTATTTCTGTTTGTTCGCAGTATATCTCAAAACGATATGAATGGATTTGCACGAAATTTGGAGAATGGTCATGGAGCAAGGAAGAGCTGATTCACTTTTTGCATATATTGGCCAAAGGCGGGCATAGTTGTATGACTTTTCATAAAAAGTTGTGAACTGAGTCACAAAATATGAAATTTTGTGGAAAGTTTGGTCATAGAGCTAACACCTAACACAAAAGGATTGTGGCAGTGGGTTTGATTAACTTTTGGTGAATATCCAACATGTGTGACAAGCATATCTTGACAATTGCATAATGTTGGCAGGGGCATCTTTCTCAACTGAATTCAACATGGTACAAGGCACCCATCTGCAAGCTCTGACCCATCACAATCAGAACCAGAGAATTTCAGCTGACATGACAAGGAGGAAAGCTTTATAAAGCTGCACAGGATATTCACTACAGGTGAGAAGGCTAATTACTTTGTCTGGGCTCTACCAAGGATGGGTCTAGCCCCACTTGAATAGCTGACCTGTTTTCCTTGTTATCAAGGGGGATAAAAGATAAACATAAGTTCTTTTTGATATCTGAATAAGTGGCCTTTTGTGTAATTTCTCCCACAGTCGAAGCTCATTTCTGTCTAAATCCAGTCTACAAGTAATAACACTAACTTTCTTTGTAGTTTGGTTTTAAAAGCCACTTGGCAACCTACAGTCACATTGAAAAGGGATCTTGTTAAAAGAGTTAATTTGGACCTTTTATCTGACTGTCATGCTTTTTTTTTCCTTTTGTCTTTTTTGTTATAGTTCTGCTATTTCTCTAAACCCTGTGTAGATGTCTGAGACTCACAGACAACATGAAGCTCCCCACTGTTAAAGGGTTTGCATGGGGTAATATAAGACGCCGCTCTGACTCAAACCAGCTGTATAGAGAGATGGGAGGTATGGAAGGAGAGAGATAGAGAGGAAAGAGGAGATGGAGTAAAGTATAAGGATGGAATGGACTCCGTGAAACCCTCACCTCTTGAGTATTTTCACTTTGGAACAACTGCATGCAAGTCATGATCGGAATCCTTGATGCTAAGACAAGTGTCATCTAAATCTGTGTCATTCCTAAGAGATGTTGGCACTTTTAAGTCAGGTAGGTCACAATCCCACTGGCCTACATCCAGTCCCGTGCACGGGGCGGGGGTTGAAAATGCTGTGCTTAAGTGTCCTCTTGGTTGAAAACGCTGCACCCCTAGTGCCCCCTTGGTTGAAAATGCCATGCTAAAATGCCCTCTTGGTTGAATTTGTTGTGCTCAATTGCCCTCTTTGTTGAAAACACAGCGCTAAAGTGTCCTCTTGTTTGAAAACGCTGCACCCCTAGTGCTCTCTTGGTTGAAAATGCTGTGCTAAAGTGTGTATTTTCACATAGCCCTAGACCTATAGGTCGGAGCACCACTGTTATTCTATCTAGCTTGATTTTGCTCTCAAAAGGCACCAGATAGATAGATTTAAATGTACAATTTTCAAAAATTTTCTCCTGGGGGAGCATGCCCCTGGACCCCCCTAGGGAGAGTGCCCTTTTTTCATTTTTGCCCCTGTCCTTCAAAAATCTTGTGCACGCCACTGCTTACAGCTGAAGGTTACAATTTCCCACAAATATGTCCATAAGCAGTCAGGTATTCTGTCAAAGTGTCCATGAATGAGACACTGAACCCTTGCATAGCCACTGATTGGAAGCTTCTCTTGACAAGGTGCTTTGAATTAATGCCTCAAATGTCAAGGTCTTTTTCAAGCTATGTAAAGTTACATTCATCTTGCATTGGACTTATACATGTTTGCACTGCTTCTGTTCAGACGCAAACTATTTGATGTGTGCACTGTGGATTTTGGACATGCCTACACTTACAAATTGGTTGACTCTTTGTCCCCTTTGTCCTTTCCAATACTTTGGAGAATTTGATTTTTTCATGTCTTTCTACTGAGGCAATGCCTTTCAATTTACTGCATGTTTATTTCAGTTTTTGTTTGTGCACATTTGTAGCCTGGGGACCAGATAAATCTGCATGCTCATGTCATTTGCTCTAGCACATCGGTCTGGCCACCCTCTGATTGGTTGTAGGTCTATCCAGTTGTGCCTGTTTATGTAACAAGGGGGCGGTTTGATACCGTGAATGACAGAGGTTCATCACTGACGCTCAGTGGTCACTCAACACTACATCACACATTGCTCTAATTGGTTACAAGCCTGTCTAATTCCGTTCGGAGGTATACTGGTACGCAATTTTTGCTAATACCCTTTGACTAATTTGCATTTGCGAGCCAGGCACATTGATCAGCTTGCTCCTTGGAACAAAATACAATTTGCTAAATTTTGAATGATTTTTTTTCAGTCATTTATCACTGAAACCTTTTCAAAGTTTTATATCAAACGTTGAGTCATAATCACATGAACATTTCTGCAAACGGTTTTATCTCTGGCAACAAATATATATTTCATGTTGCATGGATTGTTGCCTTTTCAGACTGATATAAATTTGATTTCACACACTTGGTGTCCTGATGGAATACCACGGGAAGGATGCCAGCTGGAGTAACATGTTATCTGGAACATTATATTTAATTATATTCCAGTATCTCAATCATAGGACAATTACAAGGACTAGAGGCTTGAGTCTGTCAATTTCCAGCATTTAATGGCATTGGGCACATGCCCATTTCTTTGTTTTGTTTTGTTTTTTCTTTATCTCAGCAGACAGCAGACACAAATTCAAATATGTCTTGGTTGAAAAAGTAAACAGCCTACTCATGCAAATAAACAGCATCTCTGAATCACTACCTGGATGTTGGGGTTCTGTGAGCCCATGTCTGCATTTGCCAGGTCTGGAAAATTCCTCAGGTCCAAGATGAAAGGTTCAGGATTCTCTTCTGGTTCAGGTAGGGGGAGAACACCCTGGTGGTGGTGCTGGGACCAGCGGTGTCTGGACCTAGTTGAAGATGAGGTGGAAGGCAGGGTCTGGAGATGGTTCTGCTGCTGAAACTCCTGTAGAATCTGATGGACATCTCCATGATCACGCTCAGCTATCACCTGCAGAGCAGAAAATGGCAAGGAATATGGTGGAATGGTGGCTAAACAGACTGCCATATGTTTTTTAAAGCAGGAGGAATCCAAGTCAACAGCTTTATTTTTGCTGTGCCAATGTTTGCTTATCTTTGTCCCTGATGTCAGGATTTCCTTCCAGCATGTGAACACACCAGAAGACTTGTAGCCCTTTAAAAACAATGTGCATTCACTAAATCACCAGACAGTGATACAGTAACTTAGACAATATCCACAGCAATCAAATGAACAGCTATCACAAAAAAGGAAGGGAAAACACAATCAAGCAAGCACCAGACAGAATAATTAGCAAAAACATGCAAAAAATAGTCAGGAGAAAGGAGGAGGGGGGAAAAAGGCAGGAAGAGGAATGATGGATGTAGATCTGATCAAAGCCTTCTCTCTGCTAATCCCATGTGTCTTGCATTGGCTCACATCTACACTCACCTAAAGGATTATTAGGAACACCATACTCATGCCGTGTTTGACCCCCTTTCGCCTTCAGAACTGCCTTAATTCTTAGTGGCATTGATTAAACAAGGTGCTGGAAGCATTCTTTAGAAATATTGACCCATATTGATAGGATAGCATCTTGCAGATGATGGACATTTGTGGGATGCACATCCAGGGCATGAAGCACCACATCCCAAAGATGTTCTATTGGGTTGAGATCTGGTGACTGTGGGGGCCATTTTAGTACAGTGAACTCATTGTCATGTTCAAGAAACCAATTTGAAATGATTTGAGCTTTGTGACATGGTGCATTATCCTGCTGGGAGTAGCCATCAGAGGATGGGTACATGGTGGTCATAAAGGGATGGACATGGTCAGAAACAATGCTCAGGTAGGCTGTGGCATTTAAACAATGCCCAATTGGTACTAAGGGGCCTAAAGTGTGCCAAGAAAACATCCCCCACACCATTACACCACCACCACCAGCCTGCACAGTGGTAACAAGGCATGACGGATCCATGTTCTCATTCTGTTTACACCAAATTCTGACTCTACCATCTGAATGTCTCAACAGAAATCGAGACTCATCAGACCAGGCAACATTTTTCCGATGTTCAACAGTCCAATTTTGGTGAGC
>OMLB01054310.1:8195-32629 GCA_900302555.1 Myripristis jacobus
CTGTTTCAAATCATTGACCACTTCTTTTTTGAGACGGAATAGACAACTGACAACCTGCCAATGGAATAAATCAGCGTGGCATAGTGTAGTGCCAGCAGGTGTCCAAATAACAACAGATTGCATACCTCTTCAAAGGCAGATGATCAGCAGGGAACAGCATGGGGCTGACTGGGATCTGCAGAACACTGATTCATAATTACATTACTCAGATCAGTGGACTGGCGAAATAGCAACAGAAAAACAGATTTTTTTTTTTCTGCCAAACCCCAAAGTAAAAAAATCGGCATATATTAAAAATGAAAACTTGTTTTTGACATCTGTATTTAAGATAGTAGTTGAGTATAAGGTTTCCAGTAAGCAAGTAAACACATGTTAGGCTTAGTTGGGTTCATTATTGACTTCACTGGTGGAAGAGTTCCAGCTTTGTCAGAGAGTTACAGGTATCCTTTGGGTTTCTAATTAAATGCTTTGTTACCTGCAAGTCAGACCATGAGGAGGAAGAATGGATGGGATAACAATGTCTGTACAACTGAGGACAATGGTGGTGATGATGATGGTAGATGATGAAGAGCAGTAAGAAAAGGCACTGTGGGCAACAACACGAGGAGTTTGCCTCATTTAAAACTGTTTGTATTGTCTTGTTTGTATTGCATGCAGTGAATAGGGATTAGAGGTTTTAGTTACATAGATAGATAGATAGACAGATAAACAGATAGACAGAAAGAGATATGTGCCTCATTGCTTGTGCTTTTCTGTGTTCAGCTCTCAGTGAGTGCCTTTGCCTGTGTGTTTCTGTCTGCACGGTGTCCATGTATGTGGGTGTGTTAAGTCCCTGTATGTTATTAACAGGAATCCAAAGAGGCAGGTCGATAAAGCCCCTGCCCACCAGTGTCCCCTTTAAGTCCCACACACCATCTCAAAGCTTTGTCTTCCCATAGCCATCTATGCTAATCACTGGGATCACATCACAGCACATCCTTAATCACACTGGGGGCGATTCTGGGAAGCCGAGCACACAGTCTGAGCCGAGGCTACTGTGAACCGCTGACCTCCTTGCACTAGTCATCTCTTTCATCTTGGAGCAAACAATTTACACTTTTTCTCTCTCCCCCATGTAGTCCAATTTGGACCAGACTGTTCACTTCACACCATCGCCGTACTGAATGCAATGCAAAGAATTGGGCAATGGCGACGTAATGAGATCATGTTAACCAAGCTAACATTAAGGACTGTGTTTCCTTTTTTTATATACAGCATATAAAGGTTTTTAGATTTAGAATGTGCCAGCGTGTTTGTGCTTGAATGGTAATGTGTTTGTGCATGTGTGACCATATTGACCAGTGAAAGTGTGACTACTCTGTGAGATGAACAGTTGCGCAGATGTTGAGATCCTGTTAAGCTTCACTGCGCCTGATGACGTGTGGGCACATAAAGCCCTCTCCCACTTGCTTTGAGCCCTTTGCCAGAAAACCAGAGACCTTACATCTCCCTGACTCTTGCTTTACACAGACTTGCAAATAATAGCGAGAGAAATTGTGCTAAGAGAAGGGAGTCAGAGGAGTGAAGAAAGGCAAAAAAGAAGAGAGGCAAATATTGAGTTGAGTCATTAGCTACTGCATATGGGGAGTATAAACAGCATGGAACTGTAGTATCTTCACACAGGAAAATGCAACATAAAGGTAGCTGTAACCAATAACAACTCCTAGCTCCTGATGTATGCAAAATAGAGAGATAGAAGATAATGAAAGATTAATGAGTAAATCTCTTCCCATGAATATTTGAGGAGGGGAAGTCTGTTTAATACATGATCACCCTGTGAAAGGCTTCCTGTACACGCCACTGCCTCATTCGCCAATCGAGGGGATATGCTTATTAGATTTTCAGGCGGATGGCATTTTCATTGCCATAACCTCCAATGGACCTCTTTCATAAATCATTTTATATCGTCTTATATTGAGTTTCATGCCTTTATGTGATATATAAGGTGGGGAAATACAGCAATTGTCTTAAAACTTTGAAACCACAGACGGGTAATAAATGGTGGATTTGGGAGTACTTCACGCCTTGGCTACCCTTATGAAAAAATAACCTGAGAAATCGCAAGTGAAATTAACCACATGTGGTTTTCGAGCATATGTGATCTACAAGCACCTGTGATTTAATTATTTCACATGTGAAAAAAAACTCACGTGTTCCAATGTGGTTTATTCCACATATGATCTCATGTTGTTTTCATCTGTGGAAATTCTGATTCCACATGACTTTGTGTGATGTGACCAATTTTTTTTCACATGTGGAAAAGTTCAATCCCGCGGAAATAGCAAATTACATGTGAAAATATCTAGTTCACGTGTGACATTGTTTTCTTTTCACATGCAAAAACTGTAAATCACGTGAAAAGTTCAAGTTCATGTGTGACAGTTTTCTTTTCACATGTGAATATTGCCAATGTCATTTGAAAATGGTAAATTGATATGTGAAATGTAAATTTTCTCACGTGAAAAGGCATATTTCACATGTGACATTTTTGTAAGGGATACTTCAGGTTTGTATCATGGACAAACACGTTCTTAAGCAAAGTGTCATTCACGGTGTGATGGCATGGACATGGTTCCACTGTAATTGCAAAATCATCTGTTTCAACTACACATCGTTTAAGTCCATACATACTCGGCCCCATTGTTTGACCATTTGCATCCCAAATTACTTTTACGCTATCGATTCCTCAGCTTTGAGGGCCGCACTTGACATAGCACAGCTCTGACGGCTCATAGCTCTAACTGGTTTTGTGACTGAGGCACGGAGAGGGATCAATGGATTAGTTTCCATGAGATGGGTGTTCTTGGGGGCCGGGAGCGTGCCTGCACATGCTAAGAGTGGGATTACAGGAAGGGGAGACGGGAGATCTGGTCCAACGGGCGCCTGCCGGCCCGTCTGACGGCTCAAGATGGTGACAAATGCAGAACGCCGCCGGCAGAGTGCACTCCCATCACCAACTCAATCACACTGAGTCAACATAGACACACAAACTGTCCGTCACGCTTGCACATTCATGCAAACACACACACAAACATCAGCATATACACACACATACACACAATTGCATACGTTTGCCTCAGCTTTCGATGTCGTTGTTCCATTCGTCATTCCAGAAACATTAGGCGAATTTGTGTGTGTGCCTGAGTGTGTGCGTGATGTAATTTCTGTGATTCCACTGGCCTACAATATTTCTATTATGTCATTACACTGACAAATAAAGCCATATGATGGAGGGTTTGTCTTATTCATTGCAGCCATAATCCCAATCAAACGTAAGCAGCGCCTTCACTTTGAGAAATATGATGTATGAGGGGCACACATTTTTCAATTTTCCATCACAGTCTTTACCTTGTCTGAGAACTCAGGCAATGTAATTATCCTGTAATGTACGTGGACATTTATTTGATCCAAGCTGATGGTAAGATTTTTCTTTGACAAGGCCATTGAAGGGTGTTTACATCATGCAAGATATTTATAGCATAAAAGGTGCAGTTTTTCCCCCCTTTTTTTATGTCAGCACCAGGGAATCCCAAAGCTCTAAATATGATGAATGGCTGTAATGAACATATTGCATAAATGCAATACCTGAGGGAAAACTGGGTGAAAATAACATTAAGCAATATTCTATCTTCCCTGCACATGTAAACAGAGGAATTAACAAACGCACTCGCGCACACGCATGTGTACACACACACTGCAGGCTTATATATATATATATGCACATTAACACATATTCTCATGCACACACTTAAACGTACGCACACAAAACTACCCATGCGCACACACAGAAGTATTCACACTTCTACACAAACCTCACCACCCCCGCATAGCAGCCCCTCCACACACTTGTACGGTCTCATTTGTGATTCCTATGTTCAATTTTATGATCAAAGCAGCTAGGAAAGGACCGGTGACAGCAAATGTAAGCGATGTAGAGAGTCTTTCCCCCTTCTTTGCATGTCATCAAAGTGGTGGTCGGGACTTCCGATTCCCCATCTCCATAGCAGAGTGTGAATAATGCAGCAGTGCGGGCTTGCCTGCCTGACAGAATGACTGGATAAAAACAGCTGGGAGAGACCATGGGAGACGTCACTGCGCCGATAAAGGACTGCAGCAGCTAAATATATGCACCTCCAAAGTCCCTGTAACTTCTTCCATTCAGGGAGAGAAAAGGAGAGAAATGAAAAGAGAGGGGGAAGAAAAGCGAAAAGGGTGTGTGTGTGTGCATGTTGCGTGCAGGATGATGTGTGTGGCTGTGTCTGGGTGCAGACTTGCATGTAAATGTTGAGGTAAATATGTGTGAATGTGTATGCGCGCTTATGCAAGTGCGTGTGCTTGTAAGTGCAGGCAATATAAATTCACTACTGCCATGCCAATGCACACACGCGTGTGTTCAGGGTGTGTACAGAGCTACAAGTGCCAGAGGCAGCACACCCTTGGCAACCTATTCAGAAATAGAGACAGTGAGGATGGTTCTGTTAATAATGGGTATAAAGACCTTGTTATGCAAACCCTAAGGGTGGAGGGAATACCAAAACAGCACAGTTAGCTGGCACAGCAATGGGATGTTAAGCAGATGCAAAAATAAAATGTGTGCAAAAAGTGGCACCCGCTCCTACAACCACGCTGACATGAAAGAAAACCTCATCCTGAAATCATTTGCCTACCATATGCTAGCATTTTATGGATGGAGAAATCTTTTTTTTTTAAATGTTCATGGTGGAATTTCAGCCTTTTATTTTTCTCTCAGCAAATGTCACATGCATGTCTCTCCTCATTTAACTAAACGTGCATCACAACCCACGTTTTCCTTTAATTGCATGCTGTACGTATCACATCCACTGTACTTCACACATGCACGCCAACCTTGAAGCCTGAAGCACTTCCTAAGACTCCAGCTATAAATGGAAATCAATCTAAGCTCTAATTAAGGTGTTTCACCATCCTCGCCTTCAGGTATAACGGCATCATTCATGCCAAACAGGAGTGACGTTTCCCCTCACGGATTCTCTCGTCAGGTCTTGTGCTGTGGGGTGTGATGGTATGACTGGCTGCTAATTACACTACTTCAAAAGCAAGGCGCTGAAATAAGTGAACACTGCTGTTTCAGTGCCAGGAGCAATGTAACTCATTTAACTGTAACTCCAAGACAAGAAAATCACTGTGTCGGTCTATTAGTCAGTTAGTTATCAACAGTGGGGACTATGTGGAGCATGGGACCAGTTACGCTGACATTACAGCCAATAAAATGTGACCCCCAGTCTTGCCAGATGAGACCTCAGTAAAAAACTGACTATAACATTCTCCTGCCTGTGTGCAGATGATTCATGAAATATGTGCGCATGTAGATGGGTAAGTGAGGACTTTAGGTGGAGCAGCTAATGAGGCGATTTCCACAGTGTAAAGACCCAAGGTGCAGTTTAGTGTGACCAACTCACCATGTGCAATATTTTCTTTGTATCTAGAGGGAATATCATCACAACAAAGCCATTGCTTAAACCACACCCACACCCACTCTCCCCCTCCCCTTTAACAGTTTCATTGCCAAAAGTAAAGGTCTGATTCACTGGCAAAGTCTGCTCAGGGAATACAAATTAATTGTGCAAGGATGACTTGCTGTTTATATTAAGATAGCTTCTTTAAAAGCTGTACACAATGTAGCGTGTATTTGAAATACATGTCTTTTTTATTCCAAGACATGCATATCAAATACACATGATACACTGTGTAAACAAGACACTTTGGAGTTGCTGTAAGGTTTATTTTTCACTTTGGCAGGCTAATGACTCCCATAGACTTCAAGTCTTTATGCTAAGATAGCACAAAATGATATCCATAGAAACCATTAATTATTCAACACTATTTCAGTCAAGACAGCAAAGACACTTAAATTTTCATTTAACATTTTGATGTAATTTAATTTTTAAGGAATGGTAACTGTACTGTAAAATTTAGTATTATTTTTCAGTACTATCTTCATCATCCACCAACACCTACCAGGGCAGGGTCGACTTTAGTTTCCCTTGTACGGTAATGATGTTACCTCTACCCTGGGTAAGACTGACCATCTGCCCAGCAAAGTCAAAATATCTCACTTATTGGAACTGAAATAGCTTCAGATTTTACTTCTAACAAGCCAAAAGTTACTGCCTACTATTTATTGAGCCTAGAGGAGCATAACAGGCGCAGTTGAAGAGTCAATTAGCCATCCCTTTCAGTGCTCTAATATTTTTTTGCGGTGTGTAACATTTGAATAAAGGGAAGAGGCTATGCGCGGCCTGACACAAACCTGTGCTCAATCTGTAAGGAGAAAAACTTGGCCTTATAGTCCCATGAGAGCATATATTTTTTAGCATGTGAGGCCCTACAGAGAATCAGGCCCTTCATCCTGGAGGTGTTTCGGTGCTACATATGCATTACTGCCCTGCACTACCTATTGATCTACCACAGGCCACCTATTCACCTTTTTGTCACATCACCTAACAGTGACAGGTCCATGTCACACTTAAAAACAGTGCACCCTTTTGAATCATATGAGACATTTGTAATGCATGAGGTGGCTGCCCAATGAAAGGCATATACGCCACTTAAAAGTCAACTCGTGCGCCAAAAATCCACCTATTAGTGAGCTCCCTTGACTAAAATACCTTCAGTGGACTCCAACTGAAATCTTGAAGCGCTTGATGAAAAGAGGAGCAGGGTGACCTCAGGCAGTCCTATTATAGTCCTATTACTTATTCAGACATACGGCTTATAAATAGTAACACATCACAACCTGGATCCCTATTGGCAACAACAAGGCAGCAACAATCAAAGACAGAGAGCTCACAAAATACAGAAGTAGTTTGCTTTGCCAGAGTGTGTGCGAAACAAACTCTCTGATTCGGTCATGACAGTTGTGCGATGATCGATCATAACTTGAGAAAGCTGATATCTAGTATCAGAGGCAGTTGAACAAACATAAGAGAGAGGCTATTTTGTCCTGGCTCTTGGCACACAGTGTCAAAAGCTAAGCTTTACTCTCAGTTGTTACATTTATTTGTCTGACACAGAGCAACAATAAGTCAGGCTTTAGTTTTTGAAATAATTTAATCATTCAAGTCCCCCATTTCCACTCATGATTTTTTATTTGTCAAATTTATTTATTGAATTATTTTGTATGCGTTCTTTCACTAAAAATGACCAGTTATCTATTACAATAAATAAGATCCAGTGGGGCTAGTCTTTGCAACATGCACTTTGCAGTGAAAAGCCTCTATGGGGAAATAATTAGTGTGAAAGTCAACAAAAAGATTAGCACTGCAAACCAATGCAAACCTATGCATAACACTCAGGTTATTTTCATACAACCTTGGTATATAGAGTATTTGGTATATCGAAATATGCAACCACAGGAAAGCAACAAGAGGTAGGTGATATATTGCAATATAAAACTCATATGAAATATATCAAAATTTATTAAATATATTGATCTATTTCCTGTTTCTGTTTAATATCAGTCTAGGGAAAAGCTGCAGTCATGACAGGTTGATGATCCACAGTGCTTGGTGCTTCAAATGTCCCATATTCTCAGTAGCATACTCCCTCCTCAGACATAACCACTACAACACTGTGCACAGCACCAACTACACTGCTTTGAGTCGATTTGTTTGTAACATGCTTTATTAAGCGCATCAATATTTGCATGTTCTCATTTTGTGACGCATTCCTTGACACTGTAATCTGGGATGCAAGGAAATGGCCCTCGAGAAAAATGCATTCCAATTCATTTCACTTGCTGGCTGTGCACTGAACTCAGCAAGTGCATGTGTGTGTGCCTGTGTGTGTGTGTGTGTGTGTGGTAGAGAGCCGTGGTGGGAGGGAGAGCAGGGGAAAGCAGCTGGAGCGCATGAGACTGAGAGTATCACCTTGTGCGTGGTGCTCTCCTTCTGACATCCATACATGATGATTAACATGTTAACCTTCACCTGCAGGCAATCCCTCTGCTCCCTCTCTGCACTCTCTGTCTCTCTATCTCAGCTGCCATCACTCTCACTCTAATGCGCGCCATTCGTTTTATTGCAGCCTCTCAATTATTTAACACAGTCAGCTTTTTGAATCCATATGTGTGTGCGTTTGTGTCTGTGCCTACCTCAGTCTGTCTTAACATGCGTGTGTGTGCTGCATGTGTGTGCCCAGGCCAAAATATTGTGTGTGCTAGACAGAGGAATGAAAAAAAAAGAGAGAAACTGACATGGCATGGTGGGGTTGTATTTCCATTCTTGGCAGTGTATTCACAGTGGACTTTTTCCTCCTGAATCCGACCCCATGTGTGCTCAAACTCCTCACTATGAAATCATTCCTTCTTCTGGGGCATGTAACACTCCACTGCAAGCATGTTATCTCCAGGAAGACTTGGCAAACACAGAAAAAGAAAGATACAAGTAGCACCCAGCACACTGAGTTGGCAGTCGCCGGAAAGGTTAGAGCAGTGAGTGTCTGACCAGAAGGTTGCCAGTTGGAATCCCTGAACTGGGTGAGGAAAGTGAATGATTAATGTTCTCCCCTCCCTTCGCAACCTTCAAAGTGCCCTTGAGAAAGTTGTTCACCACCAAACTGCTGTGGTGGAGATGCTCATTGGTCACTAATGAGGGATTATGGTTGCCCTGGTCAGCTGACGGATGTAAATGCATGAAAATGTGAAGAGAAATCTCACGTAAATAGATTTCCTATGCGTGTTCTTCCTATTTCTATTCAATAAGTTTATTAAGTTAAACCTTAATATCCCAGCTGGTGGAAGATGTTTGTTTTTATTTGACATTTGGGTTAAATTATGCAATAGTCAAAGTTCAATTTCATTACAATCTCGAGCCTGTGGCGCTCTAATTTACTCACAAGAGGCGTACATACAGTATGTGTATCGCCAGCTACAGAGTGAGGTGAGGCATCGCTAAATTAAACCATACATAAGTCGAGGCTGATTCCCCTAATAAATGTTATGAATTATTAAAAATACAAACACTGCCTTGCTTAATTGAATGGGAACGTGCAATCGCCACGATCAAATTAGTAAGCGGTGAGCAAAATATTGCCCCGCTCAAAGCACTCAAATAATCCCAGGCCTGCAACTGTGTGTGAAAAACAAGTATTATCTGAGAGACAGAATGATGTGAAATACAATGCCAGAGTGTTTTACAGAAGCAGTGTCTACATTTTTGGTTATTCACCTTGAAATACAGTACACAGTCCCCACGCAAGGGACATCCGGCTACGGTTCTGAATGCACAGCCTTATTTATATATTTTCAGCAAATGCTTCTTCAATTATTTAGCCCCCAGTGCTATTTATGGGACCAAATGTTCAGTCTTCAAATATGCATGATGTGTCTATAAAGGATTTGATGCCTCTGTTTGAATGGCAGCATCATGCGACAGCAGGCCACGACGCTTGTGAAAACGCAAATAGAACGAGACAAGAGAGGGGTTTGTGTGTCGGGCTCTCGGTGTATTTCTGGAGGAAGTGTCTCGCGTGGCGTGACTTGGCTCCACTGGGTGCTAATGGAGTTAACGTTTACAGTGACGCCGTGGTTTGTAATGCTCTAAAAAACCTGAAGTGCACAGGAAAGCCACCCATGACCACAGAGGTTAGCCAGTTGGGTCCGACAGACACAATATCCTAAAGGGTGTAGCAGAGAGTGTGAGGATTATGTGAAGATTATATTCAGAAGTGTGGTCATCTTAACGCAGAGCCATGATGGACTTTTATTAAGGGAATAGCAGGCCCCCATTGACTGTCTTAACACCTTGTCAAAGCCTGTTACTATCTCTTTATCCAAACACCTATCTCAGCCCTCCCAATCTCATGTACTTAGCAGCAATCTTAACAACCGAGTCAGTCTTCTATATTGAAAAATGAAACTGCACAGATCCAACGTGATGAAGGAGATGTTTCTTGTCAGCGTAGTTTAGACCTTTGGGATTGAACATCTCAGATTCAAGGCGCAAACTTTATGTTTTGCTTTGACTGACATCCATGATACTTTTGCAACTTTCTATCAACAAGTTATTTAAAGTTTCTGCTGCCTTTGCTGGTGTAAACACCAAGCAGTGGGCAGCTGTTTCTTGGAGTTGCACGAAAATTTGTTCCTATGCAAATGTATTTTTCCTGCGTCTTCATCGTGTTTGTTTTCATTTCAGAAATTAATAGAATTGCAAATAATGGCTGACTCATAATAACAAACGTAGAAAAGGCTAGTTTGTGATTTTATTTATCCACAACTTAAGTGTTGATTTTACTACTTTTCGTTCCTAGGCTGTAAATTACTGTGCATGTCATTTATTAACAATACTTGATCCGTGGTAATTTCCTCAGGGGATAAGGATTTTGGCACATCACTGAGGAAAATATGACACACAAAAAGTGATGTATTTCCAGGAGCAGCAACAGCAGTTTGTTTGGGACAACCACAAGAAAAAGAAGACAAAGAAAAGAATGCCACTTGCAGAAACTCAACCTTTAAGAAGAGAAAATCCAAAGAAAGCCGTCACAGGACTGTTTGACTGCCTGGAAAGTGCCATAGCAATGAGTGCTCATCATCACTTAAGACATCAAAATCAATAAAATGAGAATTTCACAGATTACTGCTCTAAGCTTTTCTCACTTCCTAGCAAAAATAACGCCTTGCTACAGCAGCTTGCATCCACTATGTATTATTGTATTCAATGATTTTGTCACATGCCAGTGGCTAGTTGCATGGGCCACTCACTCCATAAGTGCCTCTTCTCATACCTCTCTCATACCTTACATGGCTGGACCATCACATTTAAAAAGCAGCTGTTTTGACCTTACTTTTGTGAACAGCAGCTGGACAGGACAACAGATTTCAAACACTGATTATTTATACAGTTAAATATTCGCACTGTCAGAACAAAAATCAACATTATATTGATGATACATATATGCTGCTATGGTGGTTTGCCCACTTCTTAGTTCCTGGTTACATATTTGCTTAACATTCGAGTCTTACCCCCTTTGTTCAGTGAGCACTTTCTCAATGGATGCAATTATTATCTCTCATGTGGCTCTAACATGTTATTACTGATTTATAGGGAAATTAAATTGTAGCTCTTTATGCTGCTGTTTTCCACTGATTTCCTTAAAGGATCATTCTGGCCACAGTAAATGTTAAATCTGTTTTCCAACATGCCCTCTCTGCTGTGTAAAAATTGTCGCAGATGACCTTGCAAAAGCTTGCATATGCATCTACAAACATCTTTACTTCAGTTAAACACTTGCTTTATGAGGCCTAACCTCATAAAGCACTATAAAACATTTATTGATGAGAAATAGTTTGAATACTTTTTAACATTTTTAATTTACTGTATTATCTTCATCTGTAGAACCAGATGTTCTTCCAAATCTCTGGGTAGATGTTCAGACTGACAGACACACGCACGCACGCACGCACGCACGCACGCACGCACGCACGCACCAGTGTTGTTCTTATTAAGAGTGACTTACAGTGGCTATAAAAAGTTGAGTCAGTGTCATGCACAAGGTCGGATTTAGGAGGAGCAATATGGACTCTGTCCTGGAAATGGAAAAGGCCATTTCCTTGTAAAAGTTGTGTCATTGTTTTTTTTTCAGTGAATCATCTTAGTTATACTAAGACTGTTTATGTGAAGGAGCCATTTCCAACTGCGCTACACTCCCCAAAGTGTGTGCAGGAGCTTGGCTGTTCACATCAGAAGCATATTGCTTAGCGCTGATTATACTCTTATTATATGATAGTCAACACTCACTTGTCTTTTTGCTTGGCCAACCAATTTGATCACTCACTCTCTCACTCACTCAGTCTCTGTCTCACTCTCTCATTCACTCAGCAACACACTTGTTTCTAGGGCTAGTATCCTCTTGGTCCAACCAAAAAAGTGACTGTATATTTTTTACAGTGCAAACTAGTTCTCCTGCTAATTTAAAGCCTAGCATCACATCGACATTGGGAGCCTGTTGCCACATTACTGACCTAGATAATGGTACAGTCATGTATCAGTGTGATAACTCAACATATTGCAAGTGACACACTGAGAGGAAGCAATCAGTTCTGTTTCCTGTTTTCCTCCGGGACTGAGGATCACCACTAATCTGTATCAGTCAACATAACCTGAGCGCTGCACCACAAGGACAAGAGGGGTTCACCTCATGTGTGTGAGTGGGTGTAGATGATGCTGGGGCCTGTGAGTCATCCACAAGTCCATCTGAAATGCCCTGTTTCTCCTCTCCCCATCCAGAGGCCCCATCTGCGGGCCCTGTGGGCTGGTTGCTGGCCTCTCTCACGCTCCTCCGGCCCAGGCTGCTCAGGCACGATCCTCTGGTCATAATCCTTCCCCCCACCAGCTCAACCAAGCAGCCATTTCCTCATCTCTCCAATAAGCCTCTTTCCCTCTTCCTGCTTGCCTGACTTCCTGCGTGCCTGGATTGCAAGCCCTAAGACTAAGCTATACATAGACACCAGTTAACTCCATAGCCAACCCACGCGAACCTGGTCCCTGCAGTGCAAACATTTGGAGAACAACACGCACCTGCCTAACTCTGCAAACCGTTAACACAGAGCATGTGAATGACAGTGAGAAATGGGAAGCGAACGAAATGGCACAGAATACTGAAAATATGTGAGCTTCTGCTACAAGCTGGCGACTGGGGAGCAAAAAAAAGGTTGCTTTTGAGTATTGTATGTACATCACGCTACAGTGAACATAGTGAACATAGTGTAGCATTGCCTAAGGTTATGTGCAAGCCACTAAACCTCATGAAGAGTATAACTTGCTTATGACGCACTATGGGAAAAAAAAGACTACTTTAGAAACCATCCCGCAATTGCATCTGACTGTATAAAATGAGCAACTGTGAAACACTGTCAAAATGAATCACATTTGAATTTACAGGAATTCCCATTTCACCTCAAACCAAACAATATAATAAATTCATATAATATAAACCTGTGAAAACAACAGAGCAAGCATCATTTTTTTTTGAAATATCACTGAATGTCATTATCATTTATTTAGGACTTATGTGGAACAGAGTATGCAAACCAGGTGGGTGTGCCTATACTGCTCCTTTCCATGTGGATCCGCACAATTGTTAATTGTACGTGTTAGATGGTGTAGACATGCAGAAACAAACATCTTAATAGGCCTTAAAGAACCTTATCGGACCTGTTTTGACTTCTCATCAACAGTCATCACCATATGTGTCTGTCATATAGATTAGCTGCAATAGGGTGTACAGAATCTGCTTTGGCTACTGAAAATCAAGGCTAACTGGGCCCAATCCCATTCATGTTAAAATAAAACAAAAAAACTGCTCAGTGAAAGTTGATACACATTGGTAATTCCGTTTTCCAGCATGTACTTGTGCAAAAACTATTGTTTCACTCTATTGTAATCATTTAACTTTACAGTATCACTAAATGTGTTCCATGTGTAGAGCTGGAAGAGGTTTTTTCCGTTCAATAGTTGTTTACTCCTGAGTTCTCCAGTGGGACAAAGTGGCCTTGCTCGAGCTAGCAGCTTAGTTTAGGTGTATGCTGGGCAGGAGCTGCGCCCCTTGTTTCTGGGTTACTTGTAAGGCAAGTGAACTTGTTCTGTGGTGCAACTTTGAGCCAATCATTGATCTCCACTGTACTTGTTCCACAACAACCTGTCCCTTTAAAGTGCACAAATGGTTTTTGGTGAAAATGCATCCATGTTCAAGTATTCACAAGTTGGAATTACCTTGCAACTTTCAAATTTAACCACGCATTTTTCACATCTGTTGAACATGTGTAGGAATGAATTGGGTTGTTAGCCTTGACCTAGCCTTGAGCTTCTGAAGCTTATTCTGCACCCAGTTATGCAGCTGATATTTGTGATGGACATATATGATCACGACTATTGATGAGAAGTCAAAAATAGAAGCTTTGTGGTTCTTTTGTAGGACTAGAATGCAGGAGAATATATATTAAACCATGAACCCATCATTGCATTTGATATGCAAATGGCGTCTGTTTTGCTTGGGACCTCCTGCCTGTTAACAAGAACAAGTTTCTTTACAGTTCAGCACATACAGTTTGGTTGGGATTAGGCAAAAAACCTCCGCCTTCAGTTAACAGTAGTAGGATGAGTTTCGTTAAGGTTAAGCTCTAAGATCTTTAAGGTTAGATGTGTGGTTGTAAGAAACACTTTGGCTCATGCTTGCGTCTCTCTTGCAGAGAGATTTCATTGATGTTGGGCTTGTACGTCTTTGCTATCTTTGAAGTTCCAGGCCTTGCCTTTTATCGTTCAACATTCACATCGACCAACCTTCCTCAAAGTGCTTCAAACTGTCTGAGAAACAGCCGTGCAAATTTTAATAGAGAGCTTCTGGTGAAATACAGAGGGCTTCTGGTGAAATGCTTTTTTACGGTTTCGTGCAATTCATCTCGCTTCGATGTTGATGTCGGAGAGCTTGGTAAGCACAAAAACATTGCTTAGATGCAGATGACCAAAAATTAAACATATTCAAAGAGATATATATAACAAATAATTGAATAATATTGATTGTAACCATAAGCATGTATTCTCTGTTAAACAGTTGGAGTGATTTTGGAGCATGACTGTAACTGCTAGATTTTTAACGCCCATTACTTGACTCCTTCCACAGCATCAGCATATTCTCTCAATCTGATACACCCAGCCCTAAAATCAATAATTGACTTCTGTCCTTTTGCATGGCTCATGTACCATTAAAAGCAAGTTGCACTGTGAAAACCGGTAGCTCTACCCCCACTTCCTACAGTAAAGCACAATGCTATAAATAGCCTCTCTGCTGTCTTCTTCCTCCCATACACCTTTTATGGTGCATGATTATTGTTGGAAAAAGGCCATTAAATGACAGTTGCACTTGCAAGAAAATATATGGGTGTGAGTTGGTGTGCGTAACTAGTTGAAAAAAAAAAAAAAAAGACAGGCACAAAGGGAAAGTTAGCTCAAAGAAGACATTTATGAAAGCAAGTTTCCCACCAGGCAGGAAAACATGGGAGACAAAAACCCAGAGTAATGAGCAGCTGTTAGCTTGTGGAGCACCTCGCTGCTCGCTTGTCTGAAGATTTTGGTCATGTCCAGTATTAATTACATAATCTCAGCTCAGAGAAGAAATGGCATTAGATGATAGGATTGATTTGGTTACAGCCCTTCTCTTTTACTAAAAATGAAAAAGGCATAAACTTAATTTCAGCTGTCATAGAATTGTTTTTATATCATTACCTCAGACAAATGCCCAATATCAAGCAGAGGGAGAATGCCGGCCAAAACTGATGGAAAATCTAATTACGGTGGAGTGATCGACCATTCAAAATAATGCTACTCTAGGTATGGCAAACCTGGGAGGCTAAATGCGCGGATGTATGACAGGAGATCTATATTACATCTTGCATCTGCGTAATGAAAATGTGATATTGGAGACATAAAGCACATGTAATTGGCAGTGCGCTTTAACAAAATCACTGGAAACATTGCCGGTGGAACAAGGACACAATGCAGCTCAAATGATCTGGATGTGATCTGGATCTGTAATGTTTCGCTCAGGGTAACTTTGCGAATTCATTAACCTGGTCACAACTTGTACTCGCTGCTCATTGTGATTTATTAACGATACCTAACGCTGCCTGAATTCATTAGCCGGCGAGTGACGACACATGAGCTCTACATGTGCAGTAAACATCAAAATAACAGCTTTCAGAACTTCAGTACATTTTAACAAGATATATAGCAGATCCTGTCTAAGTCGTAAGATTTATGCTTTCTGATAATGCTGATCTGCACTGGCAGCTTTCATCACTTTCTAATAATCTCCAGAGAGATAATAGATCGGGAGCAGTCATTTGAATACAGAGCCTAAAATCATGAGTTCCTGAATTAACTTATTCATGGTGAGTCAGATAAATATATTTATGTGATGCAAACAAAGTAAAATCCACCCACCAACACTATATGGATGTTATTGATCTGATGTGGCTGTGTGGTTAAGTGCAATCTAATTATGCAAGCAGGAAAGGATGGATTTCTTATCAACCGGTGCGTATAGATCCTAAATGTATCCCTGAAAAAGACTATTCACCTAAAATCGGGTGTTCCAATGAATATTGATAACACTATTAAAGGCCATAGCAACAAGTGTTTATCCTGCCAAGCCCCGGTGTAGTTTGATGTTGTCTATACAAAGCAGATTTTTTTTTTTTTTTTTGATGAGACCCCCAGCTGCTTGTTAGTGTTGCTTATCAAGCCTAAGTAAGCAGCGGAGGGGGAAATGGACAGAATACGAATCCCTGCTAATGAGCTTCATTATCAGTCAATGATTTTTAAGAGGCTTTGTGAACTGCTCCACAAGGGACATGAATTAGCAAAATTTAGATTAGAACACACAAGTGATCCAAATCAAATACCCTTTGATGCATCCGATTATCAAGCGTCAGAAGCAACATAAAAATGGAACAGTGTTAAGGAAACTTTTTGAAATGCACGAGAGAGGAAGAGAGACACAGCTTGAGGTACGTGGAGGGTGCATTGATCAGACACCTTGTGTGACGATGTGGGTGATTTTTTATGGTATTATATTTTATTTAGACTACTGATGAACATCATAATGCCCTCAAGACACATGCAACTACATCAAAGCGGATGTGACAGTCATACAATTACATCTAAACACAGACAAAAAAAAAAAGCCACTGCAAATTTTCAGCAGCAAAAACTTTTTATCTAGGTAGTGGATATGTTAAGCTGTGAGTCATACTCGTGCTCCTGCACCCCTCCCTCCTCCTCCTCCCTCTCAGATCCTCGGTCCTCCCTTTCAGACGCCGTCTTCTCCTCCATTTCTCACGGTGGCAGTAGGTAGGGAGTGTTGGATCGCTGCTGCATTAGCGGGGCCCTCTGATCTAATTGTTTTGTAATGCAGGGATTTTGCTCAGGATGACTCATAACTCAGAGAGAAAAAAAAAGTGCAGATGTCACCAAAAATTTGAATGAGTACGAAATAACAAGCAACAAACTCAAAGCAAATTAGAATCCCCCCTACGTGGCTGTCATTTCAAACTTATATTCCTTCCGTCCTGCTTTCTCCTTTCCTTACCACAATGTCTCTGTGGTAATACCAGATTTCATGGGCTTCTTACTAAGTTGCATTAACTTGGAGAACCCGAGCAAAACTTTGTTAATTCAGTCTAAGAGTGTAAAAATCAAAACTGTGCCAGGGTTTATGTAAGTTCACACCGTCATTGTTGATTTAAAAAAATTTCAATGTCATTAAGGCACACCAGAATCATATCAGCTCTACAGGCGAACACACAACACTGCAAAAAACAAAAACAACACAATGATGGCTTTTTTAACTAAGGCTAGCTTAGCTTTCCCTCTTGCCCCAGTACATAAAATTTGGCTGAGTCAGGTCCAGTGTCTAGTATTGATATACTGGTAAAGTAAGTCTACTGCCAACAGTTTGGTCCAATTTACAACTGTGCACATTCAGCATGTTGGCCAAATAGTGTCTTCCAACCTCAGCAGGCGTAGCCATCTCATGTCTGTTTGGTAATCTCATGTAAAAACTGGAATAAAAGGTGACATGCTGACTGATCATAAAGGGTTCATTAAGTGAAGCACAAACTCACTGAACAAACAAATGAACAGCCCAAAACCTGGCACTGGCGGCCTGCCTGAGTGATTCGTTCAGTCCAATGCAGCACCTGAACGGTTTGTTTAATTCAAACCAAAGATGTCAATTCAGCAGCTGAGGTAAAAACCTACCCGCAGTGTGAAAACAAACTGAGCAAAATGACCGGCGTCGCACTTGAGCCTTGGAGGAGTGCGCAGTTTGGCTGTGATGCAGTGATGACATTGAATGAATGACTGAGGAAATATGAGAACTGTTTGTTGTGACTGGGGTTGATTCTGCCCAGTTTGGAAAGCAACCAATGAAAATCAAGGCCAAGTTAAAAAATAAAAACTGTCCTGAATGCCTGTCTTATGTTCACAAGTTTATACTGAGGAGTCATACCAATCAATGATCAATTCATGAATCAACCCATCAGTGGTCTTTTGTTAAAATATGGATGTACAATAATTACTGCCTGATATTTCCCCAGAGACAGCAATACAATAAACATTGCAGTTTAAAATCCCTAAGTCCCTGTTTTATTCTTCTTCTGCATGGTTCTTATGTAAAGATTCAACATTAATGTAGACATGTGAAGTTACATTGAAATCACAGACAGCCTTTGCAACTGTTTGATGGTTTATTTCCAACCCTTACACTATTACAGTTACGCTGGCAGCCTTCCTCCCCTCCTCCCCAATATGATGACACTCAGAAGTTGATGTGATCTAAAACGATGAACCCTTTACCCAGGCACTTTCTCCCCTGGACATCTAATTATGCTAAATGGTTCTCTTAGTGTGTGAGTGGTCTTTTCACCAGCGCCTCTCTTAATCAGGATGTGGGCTGCTGGCTACTTGTTAGCTGACCTGCTCATTATTCTTAGGCGTTAACTCGTCTCTTGTTGAGATGCACCTAATTGTTTGCAGCTAGCTGGGGACTCATTCGCCGCGCTCAGCCCTACTAGCATGCCCCTGTCGGGCTTTTGAGCGATATTAGACACAGCAGCTTCACGTAGTCATTATTCTACTGTTGTTACATGCACTTTAAATAACTATGCTGTTTGAGGATGCTATGTTAAAACAGACATTTTGCTGTCAAACACAAGGGCTTTTGTCAAATGTTACAGTTTTAAAGGCTATAACCAGGACAGCTGGTTCAATATCCAACAGTAAACCCAACCTGTTGAGCGTTTAAGCTCACGCACAGTGTATGAGATTGCCTCATTTTTTCCCCCCTGCAACTGCATTCCACAGCTCGAGGTGGTGTTACGTGCGCATCTTCGTGTGTGTCCGTGTGTGTATGCGTGCGCTCACGGGTGTGTGTGCATGCGCGCGTGTGCCTGCGTTGCACAGCTCCTCCTTCTTCTATTACATGACAAATGCCACCGTAGTCACCTGCATCCTAAGCCGCAGATTAATCTTGCTTAGAACATTCCACTGTGTGACAGGCCAGATTGAGAAAAATGTCTGTTAGCAAGGAGGCGCACACAACACAGGCCGGCTAAATGTCTTGCCTCCGTCTTTTCCATCTTCCTAACCCCCCCTCCTCCTCCTCAGTCCCCCTTTGCCCTATAGGCTTGTTCTGCTCATCCTCAAGACCAGATGTTAGGAGAAACCATGATTTATAGGCTCACACTGGGCTGTGAGGTATGTGGGTATTTGTGAGCATAATTGAGCAGTACAATTTTATTGGTGTGTGTGTGTGTGTGTGTTTGTGTGGATGTATGTGTGTGTATACGACAGAGAGAGGCCATGAGAGAGAGAGGGTGAGGGAGAATGTGTGTGTGTGTGTGTGCTTGCATGTGTGCCAGATTGAAATATGCTAGCTGTCTTGTTGACTGTGTCATTGCTTCTCCATCCAATTAAATAACTGGTCTGTGCCTCATTAGGGTGTGTCAATTACAGACTGCATAGATCCCAGGTCATGGAGCAGCAACGGGAGAATGAATGTGTGTACGCAGAGAAAAACTCCCAGACAAAGAGACTCTGAGCGGAGGATCCCGTGCATTTTCCATAATGCCGTTATTGTTTTTTTTCCCCCCCGTTTGTTGTTACCTTCTTTCACAAAACATCTGATTATGCATGAACACACCCACATATCATGAAGGATAGATGTATGCACAAACGTACGCAGGCATAGGGATACATCGATGCACATACTATAGGCGCACACACAATATGCACAGCGCACATGTCCGTTCAGATTAAACATGCCATTAATTTACTCAGATGTTTATCAACAGTGTGTAGCATTCAAAGCCCCACAGATCTTTTATTCAGATTTGTCAGCTCTAAGTCACCAGCCGTGCCTGCCTACTGATGGCTAATTACACAACACATGAAAGGGAGGAGGGGATGCACTTTGACATCCACACACCACAGTGCAGCCAGCAGGAGACTCAAGCCTGTTAGTGGGGGCTTAGTGAGGGCAAGGCTAGCGTGGGTCTACATGCTTGGAGAGGCATGCATCATTTCTCCTGAGAAATCCCATAAATAGCTCGAGTCATACTGTAACAATGTCATGGCAGTTAATTATGTGGACTGAGTTTTGGTCTAAATTTGGCACCGCTTACGTGAAGGTGCAAAACTAGCATCTGTCAGCGCTCTCATCTTTGGAGGAAAAAAAAAAGCTCTCATATGCATACAGAGGAAGGATTAGGAACAAAGACGTACACAAATGCTCCAGAGCCTTTGATCAGGTTAACTTTAAACTTTGATAAAACTGGAGATGATTCAGAGTGCAGTTACTGTGTTACTCCCATGTCTCTTAGTTTCCCTTGAAGTGTCTTGATACTTAGGACACAGGTGCTGCAATAGTGTCAGATTGCCATCAAAGCGACCCCGTGTGTGATCCTATTCTGTTCAGTTATTCTGGGGGGTTTTGGTAGCGTAATGAATATTTCAGGTGCATTCACTTTCAAAGCGTTATATGACTTGACATGTGAAGAAAGAGCCATTGCAATCAGGACTGCATTAAGGTTCAGAATCTAAATATGCCTGGGCAAGTCACCTTGCCAATCAGGTTGGATGTAGTGGGAGAAAAGAAGAATTTCTTATCATTTCTAAAGTATAAATACATAATAGCTCATCTCAGAAATGTAAAAATACATCTACATTTTTACAAGGTTCTTATTTTATGAACTGACACTGAAAATAAGGCTAAAGGTGCTTACTGGATTAGCATGAAAACATGAACTTTTTCATGTTCTGATGAAGGTTGCAGTGAGGATCAGAAAAGACTGGACTGGTGCCTTTGTAATAGACGAATAACCATTTCATGTATTTCAAATCGCACATTATGGTACCCACTTCAATCTACTGTGAGCTCTACCAAGGCTCTGGAAACAGAATGTCATTGGTAATAACTTGCTCAGTTGAAGTTATTTGTGACTGATTTTCACATGTTCGATATCATAAAATGCGAGATCACACTTTAATAAGATTGTAATAAGATTGTACTGCCTGATTATTCCACCGCTTTGTTGCCATATCTGTTCTCTGCTCTGTTTTTAATGTTGCCCTGTCTATTTAAACCTGTATTTTTCTTTTATATAAATTCTAACCTCCACTTCAAACAGACTTTCGACAGAGTCTGCCCTGTAGATTTGTGGTAACGGCTATCGGTGCTGTCATTCTACATCCGCTCTGAGCTACACTTTGTCACAATTTTTCATTTTTTCCCCACCTTTGTGCTTTGGAAGTGTCAAGTTATCAGAGCACCGTGGGGCATGTTTGGTCGAGAATTGAATTGAGGACAGAAATTCCCAAACTTAATCCACTGAGAGTATGAAGATGATTTAGCATTTTCTTTCTCCTAATTCTATGACAGGTTTCAATGAGGAAACACAACACCAGTATTTTAAATAAACAGATAACTAATCACAACTTGAAGGTTCCTACCTTACTCCTTTTGGCCTCTGCATGCTTTGGCTGCAGTAGCATGTGACCACTGCTGGTTTCTGGGCCACGATTGGTCTTCTGGTGCCAAGTGGGACTGGCAGAGACAGCAGCTTTGGGCCTTAGTCCCAGCAATAGGGACAAGGTCAGCCAGAATGCACCATAACCATTGCCAAATTTGGACAAAAACTTAACCCTCAAGCATAATTAAGTGTCATGAGTATAGAAAAGACCAAATTCATTGTAATCATATGAGCTTGGGGTTACATAAAAGTCATTATAAGCCCTGAGCACATTGCCCCATAGTGATTAATTGGAAATCATAATTAGATTTGGAGATTTGGAACCGAATACTCAGCAGAACATATCTAATAAGAATCTGAAAGTGACAAATGCCTAGGTGATATGAATATTTGAATTGAATGAATAATTTAGCTTGGTAATGGCATGCTGTTAGGTGTGATTCTTGCAGAATATGCCTTGTTCACTTTGAAAAACTTGATGAATTCAGACAGACAGCTGGACAGCAGAAACCAGCGCTGCATAATAACATCTTCTTTCCCCCCTCATTCCCTCTGTCTCTCCCAGAGTCATGACATTTCTCTCTCCTCTGAACTTAAACAGGCAGACTGACCAGTCAGATAAACTAACAACAACAACAACAACAAAAAGATAGCGGCATGCTGACCAGCCTCACTTCAGTTGCTGTACCCCTAATCAAAGGAGGAGGCATGAATGAAGAAAAAATATCACCTCCACCTTGGCTTTAGTACACTCTCCAGGGTCTTATAACACAACCACTCAACAAGGTTACCTGAAATTGGAAGTAGGATTAAAAAAAAAAAAAAAAAAAACCCCGATGTGAAGCATAAGCAATTTGATAGTACTGCAGAAGATGAAAAATGACCATTTTAAAATTGTCTGAATTAAAAAAAAAATCCCTCATAATTATTAAAATAATAATTAATATGCATCTATAGATAGATGGATGAATCCATCCTTCTATCTATAGACTGGTAATTCTCATATCTGTGTGTTGCCTCAGATTACATTGCCTGTTATTTTTGCCACTTTTTGCTCTTCTCCAACTTTATGTTTTCCAATAAGCAGGATGAATAAAGGAAAAAAAAAAAACAATCATCGTGATGTGTAGTTGCTTTGATCCTTCACCGACTAAATCAGTATGGAGAGCACTCCTTTGACCTTTTCATGTCTCATCCCAGCAATAGAGCCTGGATACATATCAATGTGGTATAGAACTGCTGTCTCCTCAGCTCGGTGCTTTGCCACATGTGTCACACATTACAACTGTTGTTGAAAATACGCCAACCCCAGCTGCATCACATACCCAGTGTGTACGTACACACCAAATGAATCAGCCACAAATTTGATATGCTGTGTGGTTAGCCATGCTCTGTCAAACATTTCTCCCCTCAAGTTGTCTTCTCAATGATTTTTTGCAATCATGCATAGTTTAAAGACCTGATTGATGCCCATTTTTCATCAGATCTGCTAAGCTTTGAACTGATGACCTCCAGTTCAGTTTGGCCACGAGAGCAGCTACTGCAGACTACAGCCAGCGTATGCCATCATCTACATCAATAGCTTTCAGATCTGGTTCTCAGGGCTCAGAGCCCTGCTGGGTTTCATTGTAGTCATCTTACCAGGGGACTTTTTTCCACCGACAAGGGGCGCATATTCCAATTCCTTGTCGGGAGGGGCAAGAAGTAGGCAGAAAAATTTCCCTTCAGCATTTCTTGGGCAGGGACACCAAAAATGATGCCCAAAGTGCCCCGTATTTGCCACATTTTCACCATCAGCAATCTGCGACTGCATGCTACCCATAAAACCTTAGACTCCACCGATGGGCCTATCAGTGTCAGTATCAGTGGCTCATGGAGTGGGATGGGGTGGTGTCAATGTCATTCAAATGCATGTGGAGGAAATTGTCATGGTCATACATGTTCAGATGTTTAAAGAATTATATTGACATCAGTGTTCTTTCTCAGTGTTCTGTCTGTCTCTCTAAATGGCCAATACACTTGGAACACCATATATGGGTGTTGCTTTATAATTATAATAAGTAAGGAATAAATTTGCCCTTTTCATTTATGTATTCAACAAATTTGTGCCACTCGTCTAATTAGCAGCTTTACAAGAACATAAAGCTCAAAATGTTCAGTGCAGTTCTACAAGCACAAGAAACACTGAATTGAATTACTCAGCTAAATCAAAATATTCTTCTTAATATTTATTTATTTTGTATCTCTCATAAGACAATGTCACATGCACGCACATACATGTACACACACACACACACACACACATGTACACACACTCGTACACACACGTACACACACACGAGTGGGAATCAAAACAGGAAGTGCAGTGGACCAAACAACATGAAAGGGGTGGTCGTCAATTTTGTTTTCCATCTATAATTGACACAAGTTCCAGAACATATTGCATGATTTAGAATTAGATCTAGTTTTGTTTCCATTACAGATTTTTGTTTTGGCTTGTGAGATAGTTTTGGTGTAATTATGGTGTAACTACTATCTAATTGTAACTATGTGGTAGTTAGGGGTAACCACCCAAATTTTGGGGAACTAAGGGGGACCAACCTTGTAATTATGAGGGACTCAGGAAGTACTTACACCTTAATTTTCAGTTTAATTGGAGCATTTATTTTACAGCCCACACACCCTGTAGTTATCCATGTTTACTGAAAAGAAAATGTTATACTGTAACCACTTAAGTAGTCCCTCATTATTACAAAGGTGTTTCCCCAAAAGTCCCCTGAATATGTTTTGTGTACCCCATAATTAAATTATTTGTACCCCATAATTA
>OMLB01054311.1:0-12244 GCA_900302555.1 Myripristis jacobus
GCGAGCAAATGCAAGTTATTAAGACAAGCATAGAAATCAGACATCCAAAATATATATGCATCAAAAACAGGGATGCACGCTGCGCAGATACATAACAGATGCGCCGCCACACACACACACACACACACATTCACACAGATGTCTGCAAGAGAAAGTAGATAGCAAGCAGCGCTGTATGATGGGTAGAGAGAGACAGAGAGAGAGTGCAAGCACGGGAGAGAGAGAGAGGGCAGGGGGTGGCCATGATTGTGGCTGCGGCTCAAAGAATTCCCCGAGTGAGCATTATGTATTGAAAGGGGGATAAAGTGCAGAATTGCTTCTTCCCTTTTCTCTTTCCTCTTGCGCGCCCCCCTCCCTCCCTTGTTGTGCGTTTCCGCCAGAGCGAGCAAACACTGACGCATCCCTCAAAGCTTTTCACAAAAGTCATGGTATGTGCCGCATTATATATTTATATAGACGCGTATATACATATAAAAAAGAACATAGCCGTGTGCGTGTTTCATGTGTGTGCTTCAGTGCCTGTCCTGCAGAGACGAGATGCATAAAAAAGTCAAGTAGGGGGAGGGTGCATGAAAAGATAATGATACCTACCGCCACACCATTCCCTAATTCAGTTGAACTCTAATCCAGACAGAGAAAGGGGCAGTGAGTTAGAGTTATACAGAAGGAGACAGAGAGATTGACAGAAAGAGAGACAGAGCATCTAGCCCCGGGGCCCGTCAGCCAGTAATTATATACAATGGTAGCCATTGTAGAAACCCCGCATCCTGCATTTACACAGTATCTATAATGTATAAGCGCTGCCAACAAATATTTTTCAAACATTACACAGGACAGCTAGATTACTATATTGAAATACAAAACTCCACTTGTGAAATCTGATGGCTGAAAAAGAGAGAAAAACCTGATTTAAAGAAACTATTTCTCATGGGGATGCATAAAAAGTGCAGCATTAGTCCAGATATCATGCAGCAGATAGCATGAAAGCCTATGGGACTATGAATGTTAATGCCAGAGATAGGCGGCCCAGACAAAAAACAACCCGATAAAAAAGAATAAAAGGTAAAAGACAGACAAACAAATGTGGAAAAATAACGTGTCACCTCACCCCAAACAAGAGGAAAATAGGCTTATGAGGGGAAAGACAACAGAGTGACAGGGAGAGCAATTCAAAGAAACATATATCTGCAGATTTGGAGTATGTTCTAAGACAGATGCATACACACACACACACACACACACACACACACACACACTCTGAAGGAACTAATAAGTGTACTGACAGGCACCGAGACAAGCAGATGATCCTAATGTTAGTAAGCACACACACACACACACACACACACACACACACACACACACCCCAGAGTTAGCTTGACTTATGAGATCCTAACTGTGGCTCAACACCGCAATATTGTCTGAAAATGTCAGGGCTTAGACGGAAGCCCCACTGGGACAAAATGTACTGTCAACACACACAGGGCTCAATCTGTTCCCGCCAAGACATATGGCTTTCATTTATCACATTCTATGTTGAGACAAATTGTTTTTTCAAAACCTCAATGTACAACACAACAGAATGGTAAAGATGAAGTAAAGGAGAAATGTCACAATGGAGGAGGAAAGTAGAGAAGAGAGATTTATGTGAGGCTACACCACAACCAACTGAACGTGTGTTTTTTTATGAAATCTGCCCTTTGACCAAATACAAAATATATAACTATGTAATAATGTACCTGTCTGAAATCATTCCCAAAGTTCGATTGCTTTGGTTCAAACCATAGCAGAAAAGTTGTAATTTTATTTTTGTCTTGGCTTCACGCTGCCCAATTAGAAGAAGATGAAGTTGCTAATTTACTGGATGGAGTTATAACCTGCTGCTTGGTTAGAGATTCTGACAGCAGGGGAGAGTCAAAAACAAACTCCGCTGCAGTAACTTGAGCTGAACAGCATTCTGCTGTAATTTTCCTTGTCTGGTGTTAAAAAACATCTAAAATAACGTCAGAATATGAGCATCAGTCAAGGCTGTGCTTTATCCTCAGTTCATTTACTTATGCTAGGCTTTCCCAGCATTAGTAATTGCTGGCTATCACATGTCATCATCTATCCTCATACCCATAAAACCTTGTGTTTTGAGGTCATTTCCTGTAGTTGGTTTGGATTATGTTTTCAATCCTAATGACCCTCACAGCAGTTTGCCTGAATGTGGAACACATTTACAGCCATCTTAGTGTGGTCATTTTGTACCACCGGATTGGATATCGTTGTTCTTACCTGGCCAAATGAATCAAGAGATTAAAGATCGTAGATTAAATTGCTCCAGACATGTTTGGAATGAACACACCCAAAACCACAAAGTGGGGCTGCAACAGAGAACAGTGTCTCATTCTGCTTAATTGAGATGCCATTGATTCCCCCTGTTTGAAATTCAGGTGTTGAGTATAGCCACTGGCAGGAAATATGATGAAATATGATGAACCAGAATGTAAGGCAAAATACAAAACGTTCTCCATAAACATCACAAACCAACTCGCCACTGACGGCTTCAACGTCTTCACCACCTCCACCCAATTTTAGGTCCCAGGAGAGTGCAGTTTACTGACGTCACGCTGCATGATTACAACTTTCAAAAATTGAAACAGTCATCTCCGGCTGCAAACCGGGACTGTCAGCTTTAACCACTTCCCTTTATTGCATATTGAAGACAAGGTGAATAAAACTAGGGAACACATATGCAACCCAGCAACTGACAGCCGCAATAGCTCTACCTGAGATACCGCAGGGATTCAGACAAACATACTTGAAAAACATGCTCATACCATATGCGCAACACACATACAAACATATGCAGACACACAGATCTTGATCCCCTGCTTTAATTACAGTTGCCTATATATCTCAACTGTGTTTCACGCTAATTAGACAGAAGTGGTCTGTCGCGAGATAAACGATCCCATGAGGCAGCCTTATTTTGACTTTTATCACATAAAACCCACCCACACACACAGACACACACAATCAACACAGTATTCATCAAATGCACAAGTGCATCTGTGCGCGTGAGAACACAGAAAAATAGTACAATGTATGTGCGCACACACATGCGCACACACGCGTACTCACATATGCACACAGAGTACATGCTAATTGGGCCATGCTGGTTTTGATGTTTATAAAAAGAAAAAAAATAAAGTTCCATCAGCAAAACCTCAGTTTCCTGTTGAGAAGGGCTGCTGGATTTTAAAGCATCTTTACAGGCTCTCATGGCAGGGAGGTGCGACACGCTGGGCGCATGACGCCAGGCTCGTAAGGCTCGCCACAGCACTGCCACTGTCGCCACCAGCCCCTGACCTGTACCTTCACTCCCTCCTAACAGCACCCCGATGCCGGCCGCAGGACCGCACCCTACCCGGGGCCTCTGTTTATAGATGGGAGGTGAGCAGTATAAGTGTGTGTGTCTGTGTTGTGAGCGGGGAAAGCTTCCTTTTTATTCCCCTGGGGCGCAGCCTAACATAGTGACTCCCAGCTTGTGAAAGCCTGTGGTGTAGCTAGTGGGACACCGGAGACCCAGAAATGGCCCTGGCACTGAGATTTTATTTGCCCTCAAATTGATCCAAGATGGCCACGCAGATTCCTAACTAACAATTCAGATGTGGGCCACTGTTGTTCATTAGAGAAGGCTGTATTAGTTTATCCCTGGGTTAAGGCACGGGGGACGGCGAGGGATATTAACTTTGGGTTCCTTTTCAGTTGGGGTCTTAACCTCCCTCCACCTCCATCTCCCCTCCCTCTATTATCTTCTTTCCTCTATTCTGACCTCTCCCTCTGTTAGTTTCACTTCAGGTGACCCCCGACCTCCAAGCTCCACTCAGCCAGAGGTAAGGTCTGCCATGTCAAACACCGTCTGTGAAAACAGTGGCGCTAAGATAAGCTGAGCTAAACAGGAGACAAAAGTCAGGCTGGCAAACTGCTGCAACCCTCTCCTAATGTGGACAACACAATGCGATAAGCCTAGTGAAGTATCAACACGGCAGAAACACTGATTCAATGTTGAGAAAACACTGTGCTTGAGATAAGAAGAATAAAGTACCACACATTATGATTGCATTTAATTCCAAGTGTCAGATAACAAGATGCTGCTGGCTAAGAGATAAGCCAGTGCAAGTAGCCAGGCGAACATATAGCCCTGAGCTGGTATGAATAAACACTGAGTACAGTTGTTTTGCTTGAGGAGCTCTGTTCCAGTTGCATGATGAGATCGACTTCACTACAGGGAACCATCGACATTTTGATTTTCAGTCGGTTGGTTTTCCCTTACCTCCCTCTTGACAAACTGTTGTGGGGAAAAGTTTTCAGGTTTGCTCTGTAGTTTCCCCCAGAATGACTTGTTTGCTTTGTTATCGTAGCGAAACCAAACGGGCACAGTCAACTACAAGCTCAGCAATGGGAGCTTATGTACTGCTCAGTAACAAATCAGTCCAACATTATTACTTTTCCCAGAGAGAAGTACTGCAACAAATTGCACTTTCCATTTAATTTAGAACATTACAGTTACCTGTCAGAGGAAAGTATCATTCCAACCAAAAAAAATCAGATTGAAGTTGAATTACTCACAAATTATATCTCACCCCTATTCCCTGATTCATTTTTCTCAGAATTAGTTGTCATCCTCTGCTGCTAAACTAGTTTCTATGTAGAATGAAAGAAAATTTCTCCAGGTGGAGGTGTACCTGACTGCTTCAGTTTTACCAAGAAAAAAGGCTTACAAACACGGGATATCCTTGCTGTTTCCTTTCCCTGACCGTTCAGAGAGGAAGCAGCTGAAATATTCAGACTTTTGAAGGTAAGGGATGATGCAATTGCCCATTTTGGAAGTGCAATTGAAAAGTAATGTAAAGCATCGTGTAAGAAAATATTGCTCCCAGGTTGTACTGAGTAAAGCAATATTACTACATTTGAAATGAGAATTGAATGATAACTAATGTATCACTTTTTGGATTAACAAGTCCTGCATTGCTCTTTGGTATCCCCTTTAGAAGGCAAAAATGTCCAACTTCTTCATTCTGAATAAGGCGACTCCAACAGGTTTCTGTCACTGTGATGAAAAACCAAAGCCCAGACACCCACTGCTCTCAAATAGAGAGCCTTTTAAATCCTCTGACAATGAGAGAGAGAGATAAGGAGAGAGAGGGGAGAGCGAGAGAAAGGGAGAGAGAGGAAAACGGAGGCAAACAGAGAGAGCGAGCGAGAGAGAGAGAAATAGAGAAAGGTGTAAAATAGAGAGGATAACGAATGAGTGCACCACTGAGAGGGAGCCTTAATGATGTCAATGTGATAAGTCTAAAACGAGGTGAAAATTGAAATGAGTGCTGCCATGGTGCTGGTCGGCGGCAAGAGTGAAAGGGAGTTTTGCCGCCGCCGCTGCATTCACTCAGTTAGATTAGCTGGGGAGAAAATGGAGAAGAGGTGAGAAAGGAGTGAGAAAAAGAGTAAGGAGGAGGGGAGGGATCCAAGGACTTGTCAACGGAAAAGGCAAAATGAAACAGTGAGTGACAAGGGCGAGAGAAAGGGAGAGAGACAGGGAGAACCAGCTAGAGAAGAGCGGTGAGGGCAAAGACAGACGCAGAAAGCCAGACATGTCGGGAAGGAAAGACAGAAAAAAGAAAGAAAGAAAGAAAGAAAGAAAAGAGATGGGCAAGGCAGAAGGAGAGTGGGAGCTAGGTTCAAGCCAAAGTCAATTGAACAACTAATGTGAATCGATTTGTTGCCTCTGCCTTTGCTCTTTGGGGAGCGAGTGACATTTTAAAGGCATATTTTATTATTGGGAGGAGGAGGGGCTGTTTGCCTGGCAACTGAACACTGACAGCCTGCTGACAGCTGGGCCAAATACACTGAATAGAAGAAATACTGCAAATGGCCTGTGTGCGCTGGGGGATGCATTGTGTGTTTAGTGACATGTGTGTGTGCATTTCTGTGTATGCGCACAATGTGTCTGCTAACATACAGTAGCATGTGCAAGCATCCATTTGTCCACTCTGGGTTTTGCTCACATTGAAGTGTGTTTATGGGTTTGTACATTCTTGCATATGTATGTCTGTTGCTTGATGTGAATGTGCTTGTGCATGCTCAGATGTATGTTTTTTCTGTGTTTTGTGTAGGTGTTTGTGCACGTGTATGTGTGCGCGCGTGCACGTTCTGTGAGAATAATTCATGGCAGTGAGTGCGTGAAATGTGGTGGCCGTCCACAGGCAGTCTGGAGCCGGGCCAGTACGGAGAGCCAGCATTAATAATTAAAAACTCTTTTGCAGGGAGAATCTCTGCAGCGTCTGTTGTCGGCTGGTCGCTTCAAGGGCACATTCAGGACAATCACACTGAGAAAAGTTTGGAAATGTTGCATAGAAAAAAAAAATCCCACTGATGGCTCTGCGTTACACGGACAGATCCTCAGTGGGCATGGCTGCAAAACATCACTAAGAACTTTAATTTGAGAAATCATTCAAAACATCCATGAATCACTGTCTTCTTTTTTCACAGTTATTCAAGGTGTTTTGTTTGCTCAGTTCATTTCTGCTGTGAATGCGGCCATTCACTGTTCAGGACAATGAAATGCCACCGTGTCATGTGAGGAATTCACTCAATCACAAGGACCTTGGTTCTAAAGCGAGCCGCCAAAATAAATAATTGAATCGGAGCAGTCTTAGCAAACCTCGGCAGACCCCCGTCTCGCAGCAGCCTTTGGTTTGAATCCAGTGAGTGTAGTAATCTACTTTTCATGGTATATGTAATCCTGGGGAAAGTCTTCCAAACAGCATGCTGTGCTGAGGAGTGGATCAAAACAAACAAACCAACATAGCTGTTCACCAGCATGGCCACGTTCCAACCCGAAGGAGTCGTCCCTAAGCCCTGCTGGCTGGCCAAGTATCTGCACTGGGCCAATCCACGGTTTATTGAAAGCACTAATGACTACCAAGGGGAAATCAGCTTTTGCATATTACAAACTCTAAACCTCACAAGCTATCAGGCATTGTGGACACTGGTGCAACATTATTTTTAAATATGCTGCATCTCAAACAATTAGGGCATATTCTGCTTAAAGTCGCAAGGAACAAGGAAATGACATTTTGATGGTGTGTTACCTCCTTAATGTGGGTTGAAACAGGATGTCGGGGCGGCACATAATGCAAGGAGTAGCTGCTCAACAGTGGGTAGGTTGGACCAAAGCTAACATGGAAAGTGACTTAGTGCTTTGGCAGGCCATATTGATTCCTCCGCTGTCATATGATGACCTATTTTTAAAGCGACAGTTCAAAAGTTCATCAATAAAACTGGGTTAAAAATATACCACTGCTCCTCTGCAGCACAAACATCGTGCTGCCTTGAATTAAAAAAAAAAAAAGAGAGAGAAGAAAAAAGAAGAGAGAATTCTGTCAGGCTACTCATTGTGTGTTCAGTAATAGGCACAGATGTTTGTCAAATGTGGATCTTGGGAAAGGGAGAAAAAAAACATGCTAACATGTCAGTGCTCAGAGAGGTGTGATAGAAAGACTGAAAATGAATCCCTTTTACACACACATACACACACACACACACACACACACACTCATCCATTACCCAACACCCAAGCCTCCCTCCCCCATTCTCGTGGGTGTCGGAGTGAGAAATTAAATTTTTCTGATGAGAAAGTTTTTCCTGCCCCCATTCCTCTCCTCCCTCTCTCTCTCTCCTCCCATCCATTCTTTAATTTATTCGCTTATTTATGAACTATTAATTTATGCACTGAGAGAGAAATTAGCAGTTGTGCAGTCAAGTGTTCTGGCTGCTGCCGCGCTCACAATAGATGATCATCACCAAGGGACTGGCATGAGTCACACACACACACACACACACACACACACACACACACACACACACACACAGATACGACACTACACGCTCACTCAAAGAGAAAGCAGGTGCTGCACGTCAGTGTGCACCAAAATAAGCATCCATTAATGCTGCGTGGATGACAACAAACTTCCAGTTGGTTTTAACTGTTACATCTGACAAAAGCACTCCCACCGATCATTGTTACAATGCACTGTACAGCGGGTGTGTGATGTGTCAAATGTGAGGAAAATTAACAGAATAACCTGCTTCTGTTGCAGAGATCTGTGACACTCTGTCAACTATGTGTTCGCTATCACACTTTGCAGGGTGTTGCTGGAAAAAAATATACGCCTTTTCTGCCAGCACTCCCTGGTAAATTAAAGACTACAAAAAAAAAAAAACCTTTACAAACAGAGATTAAAGCACATGGGTCCTCGTTTATCAAACTTGCATTTGATCAAATCTGATTGTAAAATGAGCTGATAATCATTTCACCGACAGGGTCCCCGTTTAACCGTCTCCTTTGACTGGGTTGATCTACAGTCAGTGGCCCTCATTCATCAAACTTTCTTAGAAATGAGCACAGATCCTGGCACTGTTAGGCTTTATCTCTCCACAAGATATGGAAATAATACACTTTTTTGAAAGTGTGGCTATTTCTGTATTTTAAAAAAACCCAAACAACAACAAACAATATTTGATCTTATGCATGTTTGATAAAGGAGAACACAGGTTTGATGTTCACAATTACTGAGGAATTTACCAAACCCTAAACCTGGCTCTTCATAACACTGCTGTCTGGTGAAAGCGTTTTATCTTCTACATATCAGCTGTTCAGAAATTAAGGTTTGAATCAGGGTTTCATAAGACCAAGAACTGTATAGGGCCATGTAATAAAAACATCACCACAATTTGGAGATGGGAGGTTTCACACAACACCAAAACGCTACCCACCTTCTCTGTTTCAACAAGTTGGCCAAACCAACCTGGACTTACATAAACACAGTATTCAGTAAAAAAAAAAGAAAAAAAAAAGAGTAAAAACACAATAATACGTAATCAATTTTAAAAGGATGCTATAAAAACATGACAGCAAAACTATACATTTCTGTAGGAATGTTACAAGAAAAATATTAAGTGCTACCATCAGACAAGAGCTTACAAACTGTCTCCTGTTCAAGACTCCAAGGTTGACTTTTATAAACCGCAAAACTAGCGACCCAGATATGAACAGAAGTAGTTCACATCACATTGGTAGAAGTCGTAGCGGTAGACAGTTTAGTCCTTAACCTCTTTAAATGTCACATTTGAACACTTCCAAATATATTCAAAGTGGCAAGATTAAAACATATTGGTAACGGAATTGCTCTTATTTGCTTTTTTTGTATTATAACCATTTCTAGCAAGTTAAATTACAGTGAAATTAAACTAATTAAACCTCATTTTGCTGAGAAACCACTGAAAACCCAGGCGGTCCTCATACCCTACTTTGAACATCACTGCTATAATATATTTACAGAAACAGCCATAAATAATGCCATAAATGCCGCACAGGGATATAAGGTCACTGTAAAGCCACTATTGAGGCCCGTGGCACACTATAAGTCTCTGCAGGAATATTATTGGGCAGTTAAAGTGATTCTTCATTGCAGCCAAGTCTTCCACAGCAACCAAAAGCTCCACTATCCTTCTCCCGACACTCCAGGCCAAAATCCACATGCTTCGCCTTAAGTTCCCACACCCACGCTATCCCAGCATGCTACATGTTTCCCCAGTCAGTCACCCAGACAGCCAGTCAGTCAGTCAGTCAGTCAATTAGGCGAGGCAGTCCATCAGCCAGTCAGCGTGGGCGGGAATAAACCAACAGACAGACAGGTCGGCCAGCCCCGTGGGGGCAGCGATACACGCCACGACCCGTGCCGCCTCATTAGTAGGTTAACTGGCACGTGTGGGTGTCTGATGTGTGTGTGTGTGTGTATGTGTGTGTGTGGGAGGGCGGAGCTACAAGTGAGTGACAGCGGCGTGGGCGGTGGGCTGCGTTTCGACGGCAAGAGAACACCCCAGGGAAGACGGTGATGTGCGTTTAAGTGTGTGTGTCTGTGTGAAATGGAGTGTGTGCGAATGCAGCAGGCCGCGGTGGCGTGTACAGGGGTCTCACTGAAAAATGCCTGTGGGTGGACAAGCGGTTTGACGAACACACTGCTTCCGTTTAGCATGGACAAGTAGACGCTAGAACCACAGCTATGACTGACGCTCAACCTCCTCACCCCACCCCGGGAATGGCCAAGCTTATGGGTTTGGCTCGCATCAAACTGAATTTTTCACTTGGAGACTTGTCCATGTTCACACATATTATATTGGTTTGAAAATATATGGCCGAGGTCTTAGCAGTTTTTGGTTGGGTATCTGGGTTTGGTTTACAAAAAGCTTTACCAGTGTGAGTTTGGATGGCGGAGTTTACATTTTCAGGCTCAAGTGAAGCTCCACAACTGGGGTGAAGGTGTTCATATTTCACACCTCAATGGCCTGGATCTGTATATGGATTGAGAAAATGTGTGATGCTGTTGACACATGCTTAATTTTAGCCTAGAAGACTCTAATAGGTGCTAAATGGAGCATTTTATGTTTCTCAATATTAAAAACCACATGCGCACAAAGATGTCACCACTTGCCTCTAGCCCCCTCCTTGGACTCACTCCACCTGTATTTGTTTTTGTAGAGCAGGAACAAAGACAAGACCTAATAACTGCCCTTGAGAAGAGAAAATTTGAATTCTGACCAAGTAAGCTCATGTGGACTTAAAACTGTGCATCTAGAACTGTGCAATTGGGCTGCTTTTGTATCACTTGAAAGTAAAACGATTCTTGTTTTGTGTCAGTAAACAATCCAGCAAATCGGTGGCACACTGTAAAATGCCATGCAGAGGCTGGAATAACCTGATGGTACGTGAATGTGGCACTGATTTATTTGTGCTAAAAATGATATACATGGCTTGTTTAAACAGCTTCAAAAGTGGACAGATCACTGCCAAGGTTAAAAAACACAAGTGTGCCACTATTCAAGTATGAAGAATGTATTCAGCTACTCTTTTTACTGTTTATTTTCACTTTTCCACTTAACTAAAATGCATTTTAGTCTTAGTCACATTTCAGTAAGATATTTTGTTAGATTTTGTTGACAAAAACTATAGCAGTTTTTGTCAATGAAAACTCATTCCTCAATTTTTTTCTCTGTAAATTCCTGATTAAATTAGTTGTTAGTGACCTTTATACATAGATTGATCGACAAACCTCACTGCATTTTGTGCCTAGCTTTTGTTATTATCCTGTGTTTGTAATTAAAGTTTGCCAATATGTCTGCTCTTTTTTCCTCCCAAAAGCAGGCTGTTGCTAGAGTACAGGAGCCCAGATACATTTTAGTAACGTTTTTCAGGACGTGTCTTCTGGTTAGATCTGTATTATCATGGTGGTATGCACCTTTGTGCCCTTGCAATGACTGAATCCCTTTCAAACAGAGGTCAGACTTGTGTTTTCATTCATCTACTTCTGGCATTTTTGTCTCGTTTTTATTTCTGGACTAAAATGCCCTGATACTTCATCATAGTTTTATCATCAAAAGTTCATTTTCATCTCACTTTCTTCCTGGAAAAGTGTCACTGATGAGTACTACATCATAATCTTAATCAGCAAAATTAACATTATTCAAAAATATGGCAAAGTGCTTTTGAGCAAAGCAACTAACTTACAGCTGTTTTGGTTGAGCTACATCCCCCTGTATCTGACCCACAAGTCACTAAAAGACAAATAAGTTTGTTACCTGGTTAAATAAGGATTAAAAAAAAAAAAAGTCTGATTTGACGTTATAAGGATTAATGATGTCTTCCACCCTCCTCCATGTATTTAATGGCAGGCCATTATTGGTGGAGGTAATGTGATTGGAGCTCACACAAATACACACCAGACGTACACACAAGACAGATGGACCAACCAGAAAATGGACAGACATAATATCTCACCCACATAAACACACACACACGGACTGTCACAAGCCCCCTCCGGCATCTCTGATAGGCTAGCCCAGACTGGACCTGTCCACACTTAGATGATTGACGGCTTGGCCTTAATGATCATCTGTGGAGCTGTGTGTGTGTGCGTGTGTGTGTGTGTGTGGAGCTCAGTGGGGCTACCAAAGTCCTTTATTGATCCACAATGTCCCTTAAGGCCACTAATCAAATGAGGTGAACGCTGAGCGGACACAAGAGGCAGTTGAAAGTTTCTCAAGTTTCTCAGATGTACAGCCCTCACCCCTACCCCCCACCACACACACACACACACACACACACACACACACACACACACACACACACACACACACACAC
>OMLB01054313.1:0-13953 GCA_900302555.1 Myripristis jacobus
CCATAGGAAAAAACAAAGGTGTTGGTTTTGGCCAGTCCAACTTTGAGGGCTTGTCAAATCCAAACGAAGCGACAGTTAACAAAATCCTTCAGATCGTTTGTTCAGCACTGTGTCCTCTGTCATGTATTAAATTTTCAAGCCGATTCCATGAACGCCCTGGGAGGAGATAGATTTTGTGCAAAGCGAAAATTTGGGCCAAAACGTGACATTCAAACGCAAATTGTGGACTTCCTGTTGGTTTTAGGTGGGGGGCGCCAGCACGAAAGTTGTCGGGCTTGATGAGATCTACGTTTCGGCGCTGGTTTGGTCTTTCTACGACATTCCTGTAGGCCCCTAGGTCAGGTTTTGCGTCCCTAGGTGGCGCTAGCGAGCCCATTTTTGCACTTAGGGGGTTCGATTTTTGATTTTATCGAATTTTTCGCCAGACCTGATGTACCTGCCAAATTTGGTGAGTTTTTGAGCATGTTTAGGGGGTCAAATTAAGCGTCAAAGAGACGTAATAATAGGAAGACCAGTGCTCGGGCCCTAAAAACAAAAGAAACCTTACAAATACAATAGGGCTTCGCACTGTTCCAGTGCTCGGGCCCTAAAAAACTTCAAAAAAAACTCCAAACTTTTCCCCCTCATATGGCGCCATTGATCATATAACAAAACACATAAGTGGATGGTGGTACAAGATGGCCTCATCTGCACCCTGAAAGCCTATTCCTGCACTGTAAGAGTTTGGTGGGGCAGGTCGGGGCAGGATGTACTGCTTTATGGGACCATGTCACCAGCCTCCACTGTGTCCAGCAAGCCCATTAAGTGTTCTCAGTTCAGAAATCATGGCAGAGCCCATGAAACCTGAAGAAAACACTGACGGAGGAAACAAGGAAGAGAAAAAGAGAGAGTGACTGAGCAAGAGGCCAGACTGGCGTAATTGTTGGACTGGCTTGGGTGTTTTCACACAGGCAGTGTTTAGGTTGGCCCAGTTGAAATCTGGGCCCGAGTGCGGTTTGTTTGGGCCAGCGTGAACACAACAATCACACTCAGGTGCGCACTGAAAGGTCTGTACCAAGACCGCCATGATGAAGTGGTGTTGGTCCGCGCATCATTTTCAAACTCTATCATTTGCTGAGAGTGATAGATACAGACAATATAATAATGAAATGACCAGCACTACTAACAAACCACGTACTTCTTGTGTCTCCTTTGTTCAAGTTTCCTTCTCCTTACTTTTCAGCGCTTTCTTATTCCGGTAGGTAGTCATGGAAACATGATGCTCTGCAGTGCAGCATTTGGACCAGAGTGAAAACAAATGGGTGTGAATCTGAACCATACAAGCTGAAAAATGAAACCGTGTATCATTTTTACACAGGGTGAAAATATGTATAAATAAAACACCTAATATGTGTGAAAAGTCGCTGGTGAGAGCTTCATGACTGCAAGACAAACTCCGAGCTCGAATCCCTGCTGTTGGACTGATAAGTGATATTAGCTGGTTTGCTATGTCTTGTGTTGCTGCAGTTGTTTTATGTTTTATGTTTTAGCAAAGTTGCAGACATGCAAGTTTTTGATCATTAAGAAAAACTACCGAATTGACAACATTCTATCCTGCCTGACCAGAATCTCCCCTTGTCCCTCGAGAATAGACTTCTGATTCATGACATGGAAACTGTCCAGATTGGACCTTGGAATTTTAAGATTTTTGATCATAATCAAAAATTGATTTTTGAGTTTCAGAGCATGAAGAGCATGTTAGACTTTCCATAAAACATATTTTGCAAGCTCAGGCACTATTTTTTAAAATTTCTATTTTTTAAGAGTTCAGCAGTAATTTTTAGATAAAAACAAAGAGAAAAGAATGTTCTTCACCTGGCAGTCTTTTTTCAATAACACCAATAGTTAATATTACATTTAATTATGTTATCTTTTTTTATTCTTAGTATTCATAAATAAATTGAATGTGCTGATGGTCACATTTTTTTTGCTATAATTTACAGTCTAACTTCAAAATCCAAAATAAAACTTATTTATTCTGTTCTTACAGTTATAAACTATGCTTAGTTTTGCTTTGACCACCAAATCACCCCTGCTCAATTTAAAAAAATAAATAAATAAAAAAAAATCACACTGTGACAGGGTGGAAAATAGTGTAACGGAGTTGAACACTGTGACGGAGTGGAAAGGACATATTGAAAAACTGTACAGTTTTATATTTCTGTCTTTGTAAAATATTAGGAGCCTTTACCAAAATTTTATAGTAATTCAGACATTAATTAATAATATAAAATGACAGAAAAAATCACTGTTTTATTTTAAGAACAGCTGCTGAAACAACTAAATGACAGCTCATGGTCATACGTGAAATGATAAACATATTCATGCAATTAAAATTTAAACATTTAAAATACTTCATCATCATCATCCTCGTTCATCATCATCATCATCATTGCAGTGACTGAGAAAGTCACTAACCCTCCTTTCAGGGTCAGCATCACAGTGTGTACAACAACGCCTCTGTCTCTCAGCTGCACTTAATGGAGCCCTGTTCCAACATCGTCCTATTAACACAAAGAAAGCCTCGGAATATGTTGATGCTGGGAAGGGAAGTGTGGAATTGATGGACATTTAAATTTTTTATATTTTCATTTAATATGAAAAATAGTGCCACCCATCTCACTGATTCCACCCTGTCACACTAAAGATTGTGACGGGTGGAAAAATTCAAAGTAATATGGCCAAAATTCTAACTGGGGTCAAAGCTAATGTGATTTTGATCTTGCAAGAGATTTAAAAATGTTTAAAAACAGTTAATAAAGAAAAGAACATTGGTAAAGGCGTATAGATACCTCTCTGTAATGAGCTAATCCATGATTGACTTGTTGATCCTGTGAAAGGTGAAATCCATGACTGATTAGTCATGCCTGCAAAGTCCAGAAGGGGGAGCTCTTCACACGATGCCTCATTCTGGATGAAGCAGCCAGAGAGAGTGGCTAGCCTATACTGACATGTGATCAGCACAGTGACATGCACTGGAGTGATTGACATTTTTTTTATTGTTTCTTTTTTTTAATTTTATTTATGTATTCTGGCAAGCCTAGGAATGCCTTGGGATCCATAAGAGGAGCTGGTGGATGTGGCCTTGGAAAGGACTGTCTTGGCTGGCCTCCTCGGCCTGCTGCCACTGCTGCCACCCAGTCCTGGATAAGTGGTGGAAAAAGAAAATTATTAAAAAGAAGTGTCTTTGCAGATACTCAAAAAGTGCAACAGTGAGGCAACTGAACACGACATTTCCTATGCTGTGGCAAACCACCTTAACCCTCCTATTATGTTTGGGGTCAATTTGACCCCAGCCAATGTTTAACGTCTCTAAATGAATGATTAACATCACTTTTTTTGCTTCATATTTAATGAGTGTTCCTAATGTAATGGGCACTACCGGGTAAAGATGAAATTGACATGATGATATGTTTTCAATGTCCTGTTCACACTTTGTAACGCATTGGTTATAAATAACAAAAATCTGTACTTAGAAATAATATAAAGCCATTAAAACACCAAAAATTAATATTTCTTTCCAATTTCAGATCAATCTGAGATTTTATGATTATTTGCATATTTTTCCATTGTTGCGTAATAGGAATACTGGATGTATAAGTGGGGGTGGTGGGGAGTTATGTTTTATTTAAAGGGCTATTTAGGTAATCAACAAAGAAACATAAAGTACCTGACAGATAAACTTTGATAACAATTTTAGTTATAATAATTTTGTGGAAGTTTAAACTGCAGGGGTCAAATTGACCCCAAACTTAAAAGATGTTCAAAAATGTGAACATAACAGGAGGGTTAAACCATGCCCCTGCACGATAATGTCAATGTAAACTCGGCATCGGCGATATTGGCTTCATTTCAGGCTTCGGCCTGAAATGAAGTCCATTATAAATCTCAAAGGGAAAAAATATTCAGAAGCATTAAATCTTTAGTCATTGCAAAAATACATAGCCTATTGGTAACATCTGACTTGTTTACAGTTGATGTGCGTGTAGTCATCAATTCTAATCAATCAAAAGGTTTCACATCACAATATTGGTGATGAAGTCAATAGATGTGAAAAGGCTCTCTCCTGGGGCGTCCTGGTGGCTCACCATGTAGTTCATACCATGTAATAAGGCTGAGCTGCAGTGGCCTGGGTTTGGCCCAGACCCTTTACTGCATCCCCTTTCTCTGCCCCACCGGTAACACTTTACAATAACAGTACAACAATTAACGTTAGTTAATGCCGTAATGAACATTAAGTAACAGTTAACTAACTGTTAACTAATGTGTCTAAGAATTTACTAATGCTGTTCATGCTAAGGTATTAATTTATATGTTATTTAAGGGTTATTGTAGATATTATTAACATTAATAAATGCCATAATAGTCATTAACTAACAGTTAATTAACATTACAGCATTAACTAACGTTAACTAACGTTAATTGTTGTATTGTTATTGTAAAGTGTTGTCTAATAAAGCCAAAAAGAATCTTAAAAAAAAATGCCTCTGTCCAAAGAATGATATCATCCTTTCGTCTCAGTGTGGAAAAGTGTTCAACCAATGTATCTCAAAGTGGATAGTGTTTCGTTGAATCCCGGTTAACGCATAAACGTCGCGTTTCTTTGGTCTAGGACACAGACTGGAGGTCTCCCTTGAACTGGCTACAGATGCTGCAAAATTAGATGGCCCTCTAGCAGCAAAAGAAAAGCAACATTTTTTCTAACCATTTAAAATCCAACAATTTTCTACCTATGGTATATTTTCTACCTATGATATCAGAAGTTGTATGTTTTTGAACATTCACTGTAACCTCCTCAAAATGTCTAGCTGTTGGGGAGATTGTAACCTCAGTTGCTGCAGTCTGTCTGTCTGTATAGTTCACCATCTTTTGGTGGTACCGCTAGCCCAAGGAGTCTTTCTTCTAACAGTGCGTTATCATATTTGAGGCAGTGGAGCTGATTTCACTTTGTCAAAATGTCTTAAGTGTGTTCAAAGACCTACAGTTTCAAAACCCATTTAACCAGGCAACAAAACAAATACTACAGTTGACATTAATAATAAGTGGCTGCAGTACATCACTTCATTCACTCCCTTTAACATTCATTGTTTGATCCACACAGGAACCCTGAGGCCTACTTAGAACTCCAACTCTGATTTTAACAGTTTGACAGGCTGAGGAACAAAGTTGTGCTACTTTTAATCAGTAAATGGTTAAACCAGGTTAATTATCCAGACATTCACATTATTCCCCAATCTATTTCATTCAGTGGTTTTAAAGCATTTTATTTTTCAAAGCATGGTATTGGAAAAAGCATTATGTCTGGAATGACCTAATGAAATAGTCTCCACCTAAGAGTGTGCAAATACAAGCAGGTCACCCACCAATAGTGTTCACTCCTAATGCACCAACCAGTGTTGTCTACTAGTTTGTAGCTACATGCCAAGTCAGAGGACGCCCACCCCACAATGCCTGCTTTGTAGAAACTGCAAAAAAATAACATAGGAGGGGGAATGGCTTGAGAGTGAGAGAGTGAGTGAAGTGCGCACAGTCCAATCAATGTGATAAGTTTTTTATGTTGTTCCTTAGTTAGGGACAAACATGTGATCAATATTTTGTGGTCTTACAGTAATCTGCTGGCAAGCTGTGACTTAGTGGAATGACATGCCCACTGCCTCTCCCTCTTTTGACTGAAGGAGTTGTCATTCTTGGAACTGTGCAGTCAGTGGAGTGCAGCTGCTCCTTGCTGCAAAGACTGAATCCACCTCAGCCTGCAAGCGGATCTGCTTACTAAGTAACTTTGGAAGAATAATTCCATCAGAAATGTTGCTCTAGAATGACTTATTCAAATCATGTAGTTTTCTATGGGTTAGCAGGTAGCCTAGACACTGTAGAGACCCTCCTTTCATGAGATGACCTGGGTTCAAACACTCCACCCTGCTGGAGTGCCCTTGAGCAAGACACTGAATCCCAACCAGCTCCACAGCTGCTATTCTGTGTCTGACCCTGACCTTCCTTGAGTGTGACAACAAAAAAAGATGGTATCAGTAAAATATGACATTAAAATACAAATGGACATCTATATCTCTAAAACTAAATTTTACATACCTTTATTTAAACTGATTAAAGAAAATGCAAATTAAATTAAAGTATCCATTAGTTTCCAATAATGGGATTTGAAATCTAAAACAACCATATTTGAAAACTGCTATATAGGCCTATGTACTTTAGGCCCATCACAAGCATGTGATCTACGGAGACAACTACTAACCTAAATGTGAATTCAGATTGTCTCTACATTCTGCTGCTTCTCTTTTGTGTTAAGGCTGTTGCAAGAACACAAAACAGACTAAATAGTAAACAGGAACAAATGTGGGCCACTTCAGTCCGAGGAGTAGTACAACGACTGAGGGCAGAACAATGAAAAACTTAACTATTTACACACACATTTAACCCAATGTAACTACATTACACTACATACATTCCGATAAATACTAAAAGAAAATGAGATGTACTAAGTGAAAAGAGATGTGAACAAGTGTGCACATTATCCTAATCTGAAAAACTCATCTCTTCATGTTGGTCCCCTTGAGCTTGTCAAAGTCCTTGAAATCCTACTGTGTGACACAAAAATGCAGGGTAGTCAAGCTCAAAGAAGTCTAAAGGCCTAAAAAAGGTCTTTCCCTACTTTCCACCCTACTTAAGTTAAAGGTTGTTTTCATATTTCAAGAGAAACAGGGTTAGGGTTTTCTTCAAGGTTCCCTTGTAAAACAACCATCTCATCTTCAGTTGCTGTATGTTTTTCTAAGTGGTTGCGGCACTTTCTTGCTATGTAGCATTTTTTTTTTAAATGATGTAGAGTACGGGAAACTGAAGTCCCTGTAAAAAGCCCCTGCTCAGCTGACCAACAGAAGCAATTTCCTTTCGGAGAGGCATTAATCGAAAGCTCTGGCCTGTGAGGGCCAGAGTAAATTGAAAGAAACACGAAAGCTGATAAGAGAGCCATGAAAGACATTAACAGATTTCGATCATCTGTGTCATCATTTGCAAAACAAAACCACAGGAGAAGGAAGAGAGACTAAGACACTTTAGTAAAATAAGACATGCAGCCAAGAGAAAAACCCAAAACAAAACACAATGAAACAAATTCACCTCTGTAAGTAAAACTACCAAAGTTATACATCTGTACACAAATGCATGTGAACGGGTCAAGTGTCTATATGCATTGAGGAGCGTTTCCACTGCTCTCCAAAAATAATTTAAGTCCATGTAGTTGGTTCATCAGTGCAACCATCTAGCACATCCCAGTTCAATCACCTTCATCCACTGCGCAATGGAGGAGATTAATGCCACACATGGCTGAAGTATTGTGATTTTTGCTAAGGTATAGTCAGGCTTCCTGTGTCAGCAGCCATTGACAAATCCCGGATGGTCCTGCACTGATTCAGGCAAGATGGGGTGTCAACTCAGGCTGCTCAGCTAAGTGGTCTGATCAGACTTTGGTGGCAGCTCCAGGGTTTCAGCTACCTCCCCTAATTCATCCAGCAACTCAGAGAATGCTGGACGTCTGAAGGCCTCCACCTGGAATTAGAAAAGACAGGGGATGTCAGTGAAACCCTTATAGGACAACACTACACTGATCTTCATTAGATGGCTTCATCAGCTGCACATAATGCTTTAGCAAAATGTGTGTTAAGGGAATACTTTTAGCTTTCATGGTAAACTCATACCACAAAAATACCAGCCATCTCTTAAAACAGCAAAACACAATCAAAAGTTCTGATTAAAAGCTCACACTCATCATACTGTACAATCTAAGTGTCTGGTATCTCAGTATTCTCAAACATGTATTTGGCACTGGACAGAGCTATATAATAACCCTCAGAAGTCATGTTTCATTTGTGTCAGATTTTTCAGCATTTTAAAGACTTGAGGATCAAAAAATAAATTGTCTCTGGCAGAAAATGATAAATTTCCCTAATTCTTTCAAAATAATTTGTAACATTTGGACATTTGTATTTTGTATTTGTATAGGTATTTTTATGGCTCAGCAGACCTAGAATTATAGTTGTAAATGTATTGGGCAAAGAACAGCAAGTTTTGTGTGTTTAAAGTGGTGCAGTGTTTTGGGTTGTCCTGTGATTCAGAGACATCTGTTTAAAAGAATGAGATACGGATATGCATTTGAGACACAGATAACTGACAATCCTCATCACACATTTGCTAAAGCAAGCAAATTGGACTCAGTGTAAATTTAAACATTTAAAAATCACTGCATATACTGTAATAATTACACATATTATAATTGACTTACACAATGCCATAATAAGTGTAGTAAAATGCTCGAGTAACACTTTACCACATCGAGAGCATTATAAAAGGCATGTAGAAGGATTTCTAAACTTGTATACCATTTCTATACTATACTTTCTATAGTGCCCTACTTTGTATTTTGCTGAAAAGGCCTTGGCAAGGCTAGGGCAATGCAGTGACCTTGTATTTCTGTTACTGTGTTTACATGTAGCCTTTACTCTTTACTATAACGCTACCTACTTACCAGACAGCAGCTGGCTGCCAACTCCAAAACACGCTGAGGACAACCAATCACCAGCTCCCTGAACGCATTCACATCCAGCCCGTAGTCCTGAAATACATCAACACAGACATGAATGAAAATTCACCTCTGCGTGAAGTAAGTACATGTTTCATTAGTCACCTAACAGAAACTGTCATTTCCAACTCATCCATGTGCCATCTTTGGGGCAGCACAGTGTCATTTTCACAACATGGAATGAACAGAGCCTTTTCACAGCAGCCATTTTGACATGAAATAGCAGGGTAAGCTGAAGTGTTCCTAATGATATTAATGAAGGTTTCATTCCATTTAGGCCTAACAGACATGGGGTCTGTTAGGGGTATTGTGCATGGCGGTTCACTGGACAGACTCCGCTACACTTAAATGGAATAGACAATGTCCAGACTATGTCAAAGTGCCTATATCAAACAAATACCACCAGCAAACAGTAATGTTGTATCCTTTGATGGCATGTGAGAAATTCAGTGCTGCTGCTACAGTAAGCAGCCACCTTTGTCCTTAATGCTGTGGTTAGTTATTGGTGAGGATGGTGAGCTTTACCTGTGTTCTGGGTAGAATCTCCGGGTCAGCAGGGATCCTGGCCAGGATTTCACAAAGTACGATCCCAAAGGAGAAAACATCCACCTGCCGGTAAAATATAATGCAGCAGTGTGTTAATCCCACTCTCTAGCACATCTCTCATTCTCAGATTTGGGCTTTTATCATTTGTTTTTGTTGGCTTGTTTTATATAATCATTCATTCTTTGTGTGACACATTGCAAACCTTGTTTAGGAAAGTGTTATACAAATAAAGGTTCTGGGAAGGTCACTGTGTCACTCAGTTGGTTGGTTGGTCAACATTTAGGTCCAGAGTGGCATCTCTCAAAATCAATTGGACACCAAACATGGAGCACCATTAAATTTGCTGTCATGTCATGTTGCCTAGAGCTTTTCAAAGTGGGGTCTGGGGAGCTTCAGCAGTCCTTTAAGGTCTTCCAGTGGGTCCTCATATGAAATCAAATCTGGAGTTTGTGCATTAGAAACCAGAATGTCCTGTACCTTGCGGTCGTAAGGGTCTCCTCGGAGCATCTCGGGGGCCATCCAGAAGGCAGAGCCCACCAGGGAGAGCTTCCTGCCGGGGTCCTGTACTGGCGGTTCCACTACCTCCCTGGCAAGACCGAAGTCTGTCACCACAGCCTCCCGACCCCGAGATGTGACCCGGATCAAACAGTTCTGGAGAAACACAAGCAACATGATTAGTTAAACAAATTCAAAAAATACAGAGAATGGGTAAACATTTAAATGTAGGGATTAAGGATATTAATGATAATCAATTTAATCATTTATTTATCACATAGATGCGATATACGTAGATTCATATTTCTACTGCCTTAAATGTTCATTCATATCTCTAATTAGTTGGTTAAATAAAGCTTGAAAAACACATTTGATCATAACAAATACCAAAAGTTCATAACATATTGTAATGTATTTAACTGATTAATTGATTTTTAATATAACAAAAATGCTCTGTCATTGCAGCATCAGATTTAAAAAAAATAAAATAAAATAAAAATAAATAAAAAAAATAGTGAATTTTAAAGATGGTGACCTAAAATAATCAACCTAACTAAAAGCCCAGGTTACAGATATGAAAGACATAAATTATTGGCAAATAATGATTTAAAGTGGATTTCTGTACAGCAGTTTACTACAATAGTGACCTAATGCCAGCAGAGGGCAGAATAGGACTGTGCATGACCAATTCTGCTACTGTGATTTTCTCATTCAGTTTATTTTTGTATTGTCTTATTTGTCTATCTGTTCATTTAATGTACGTGGTGGATGGATGGATGTATGTATTCAGAAGTATTTATTTCCTTTTTAAAAATATATATGTGTGGTAATGGACAAGTAGTTGATATCTGCTTCCTTTCAGTAAACACCAATAATTTGACACCCAGGTTCTGTAGCCTGTCCAGTATTCAAATGGTCAGTGCCTTCCCCACAAACTAAATAATTTAGATCCAACCAACGCTGCTGATGGACAACTCGGCGCACAATAGAACCACTTCCAAGCCTAGGTAAATGGGGTTAAACTGGTTAGCCTAACAATAATAGTAATTATAATAATTTGACCTGCTGTTATCAGAGAGGAACCTCCATCACATCAAAGACGGAGTCAACCCCATGTATCAAATTTATAGTGGATGATGGCAAATTATGGCATGCTGAGTGTTTGTATAGTTTAGTAATAGCTTGAGGACTGGAGATGTGATGACTGGAAGACAATGGAAGAGCTGCTCTGTTGCATTACCACAAATCCGGTTTGTGTGTGTGTGTGTGTATGTGTGTGTAATGAGGGCTGTCAAGGTCAAATTAATCACAAATGTTAATGTGTGAACTGTAACTTTTCTTTTAAATTTACACAACACACATGTTCAACATTTAACCATGTTGGACCCTTAAAGCTTCTGTGGGTAACTATTTTCCTTCAAAATTCTAACAAATCACAGTTGTACACAGTCTGATCCAAACGAAATGCATTGAGGAAAAAAATCTGTCTTCCTGGCTGCTCCTGGTGGTAAAGTAGAAATGTCCCCCTGCCCCATCCATTCAAGACAAATGAAACCAGTCCTCAAGGAAGTTTAGTGGCAGTTTCAGTGTAAACATGTCTTAATACACAATACACCACTTCATCTTAATACACATTGCTGCCACGCATGCTCACTTTTCCTCTCCACCTAGCCTACCTTAGTTACAATAATTTAACTTAGCTAACCATAGCTATGGCTCACCAGTTCCACATTCACAAACAAGCATGAGGGTGGGAACGGCCTGGATGAAATACTAAATCTTAGATGGGTGTGGTTATATTAAAATGCATGATAAAATCTGATTTTGTGTATGTGGTGTATGTACATGATGCTATGTGTGTGTGTGTGTGTGTGTGTGTGTGTGTGTGTGATGTCTCAGCATCTGGAAAGCCTTTTCCATTCAGTAGCCTGTCATTATGAAACTTGCCTTGGGAAAACTTCAGTCCCAGACCTCACCACTAAATTTAGCCCTGGCCCCTCACCTCTCTGCCAAGAAAAGCAACAGTTTTCAGGAACAAAAATGGAAAGCATTTATGCATACAGATCGAAAAAATGGCTTGTAGTGCCAATGACAAAAAAAAAAAAAAAAAAAAAGAGCCAACTGTAACAAGAGCTTTGACTTCAATTCAAGTTACTTGCAGTGCCACTGAAGAATGTGCAAGAATGGTTGATTCTGTGTGAATGTGAGGGCACCAAAGCTTAACAGGTTCGACCGTGACACTAACTGGATTTGTGGAGAATGACTTGAACCCACTTGAGCCAGGGCCAGACTACATGATTTTTTAAAATCATGCACGTCAAGGAAAAAAAAATGCAGCAAACTTAACTGAATTTAGAGCCACATGAGTGTCCTTTGTGCACACACAAGCAAACTAAAGACAAAGCACAGATGGACACAGTTTTTTGCATTCACATGAATGAATTTTTGCCATGGAATGGTGACAGCAAAACAAAATCTTATACTGCTTTATTTTTAGATCGATGGATTGCCATGATCATTGCTTCTGCAGGCATTTGCACAGGAAAAAAGTGGAAACAAAGAATGTGGTGCAGGCTGTGGATGGAGAGGGGAGCTCTGTGTCTTGATAAAGAGCTGGAGGTTAGCTTTGCTAATCTTCAGAGACTAGGCTACCTGTCACTGCAATGTTAACTAGCTAGCAAGCAAACATTAGCTATCAGTAGTATCACAGAGCATGTTAAGTCTGTGGTTATCTGACCACAGATGTTTCTAAATGTCCTGTCCCCCTCCTTCTGCCAACTACTTTTCACAAGCTGTTGAATATTCCTGTCAAGTTTTGACTTTTTCCACATGCATACACCAAGCAATACTATCACCATGTCCAACTGAGAGTCTGTGAAAGCCACAGTAACCTATTAGGCTAAGGTTGTGGGGAAAGGGGAGGTTTGTCCCATTTATGCAAATAGGCATTTTCTGTTCCATTCAATGATCCATTCTCATTTAGGCCCTTCAACATTTTGATGTTAATGTTTGGTCAGGTTCTACTTTGTGTAATGAACTGGTGTGAATAGGGCCCAGTTGAGGCATACTACACCAATAGAAAAGTTCATTCTGACTTTTACTGAATTTATCACAGGGGAGATGGGTTGCAGGTAAGTAGCATCAGATTACAGGTGAATATGAACAGTCCTCAGTTTTGAAAGCAGAATGAGTTCTTAGGGGAAAAGTCCAGAAATCAGCGCTGGGGGCATGGGACGTGTTGGCTGAGCTCGCACTCACAGTCCGGTAATCCAGAGTTTGGGATAGGGGAAACCAAGCCAATGAAAAGGTAAGTGAAACTGGTTGCAAACGTTGACTTTACAGGTAACAGAATGAGGGAGGGCAACGATACCGTTTAGAAGCGGGCAGAGTTCATGGTCGTCGGGGAGGCAGGTCCAGTAACAGGTAAGTAGGCAGCAGGGCAGACAAACTAGGATGGAGCAGGCAGACGGTAAGTCGGAGATAGACGGAGGACAGCGGAGCCAGCAGGTAAGCATGTGCACTCCAGAAGCACTCTCACAGGCTGAATGATTCTTATTCTGAGAGTCTGTGATGACTGACGATTCACAAACAGGGTGAATGGCAATCGGAGGCAGAACCTTGTAGATGCCACGCATCCACAGGCATATGAGACCCAGGAAACATGCAGACAAATCTCGTAGTCAGGAACAGAAGGCAATAGCGTTTAACAGGGCAGAGATAAGAGACATGGTCAGAGAGGAGCTGAGTGAAAACTGGGAAGTCAGTCCGGAGATGAGTGCTGGAAAGTCAGGCATTAAGCATAAGCATCTGGGAACGAGTGAATGAACCAGAGAGGTATATATACTGTCTTGATTGGCAATGAGGAGCAGCTGGGAGACCAGGTGGCAGTGATCAGGCTGATGACGGGGTGTGGCTGGTCAGTGAATGAGACGGTGGTGGGATGGATGGAAAAATATTGCAACAGCACGATGGTTACAGGGCAGGCTGTGACACTTTGGTGGTATATACTGACCATAACACATTAACCTTTTTGCGTTCACTTCAAAATCCAAATCATGCAAAGGGCCAAGGTTGCTGGGCAGTGAAGACTGGGATAGGGTAGGAGGTATTGGGAGGTGATAGCATTTGTGTGTGTGTGTGTGTGTGTGTGTGTGTGTGTGTGTGTGTGTGTGTGTAGGGGGGGTATTTTTCCCTGGTTAAAACTGTGTGAATGGAGGGGATCCACAGTTTCCTCCTTTAGTTTCTTCAGTCTCTATAGTGCCCACATCTTCCCATTGTGTTGC
>OMLB01054314.1:0-11189 GCA_900302555.1 Myripristis jacobus
CTCAAAGGCTCCCAATTACCATACTGGCTAAAAAACTAACATAGACAATGAAATAACACACGCACACACACTCACACACAGACACACACACACACACAGCACACAGACACACACACAGTCTGTTGGTGTCATCTACTTTGGCTGCTGGCCTAGCTCTCCCAGATTGTTCACGCAGCACTTTTAACACTCATAAAGGTCCGCCATGTTGCCAAAATGCTGTCAAAATGTTCAAATGGGTGCGAGGTTGTTTATTGTCTGCTGCGGGATGGATGGTAGGTGGTCTGTCTTTATTCACACGGCAGACTCCAGATCATCACTGAAGAACAATAAGTACTTGTGCTGAGAATAGCGAGCCAGGCAGCAGTAGATTGATACAAAATGGACTGGCAGAGGGGGGAAAAAACAACAACAAATAAAATCAAGGCTGTATTGTTCTGTAATCTCGCTTCCATCACGGCTGCCCGCATGAATTATGTACTTCAGTTGTGTTTTTTGTTCTCTGCTAGTGTCTCTTTCTTTCTCTCTCTCTCTCTCGTTCTCCTTTTCACTCCTCTCTCCCTCTCTCCAGCACGTCAAGGTGAAGGTGTTAGATGTTGTTTACATAAATCATTCGCTCTTTCTGGATAGTTGAAGGAGTGATTGTGTGATGATGACGCTGTTTGATAATGCGTTCACGAACAGAGGGAGAAACAAAACGAGCTGAGGTAATCACCAGGGACAGAGGAAATAAGAGCCGAGTCACCCTGCAATTGTCTATCAGTTTTCTCCTTTTGTCGTTTTTGCCACTTTCTTTTTCCCTGCCTATCACACGCTCTCTTGATAGTACATAATCGCACACAAACACATACACACATATTCATATTGTGTTTTTTTTTCTTTTTTGCCAAGTATCATTGATTGTAAAGTGTGATGTTGCTGTCCTCCGGCTCAGGAGGACAGCAACATAACTTAGTAATCAGTTATGGCACTTAGTGGAGCTTAGTAATCAGTTATGGCACCCAATCCACCAACAAAGTCCAATTATTTTACTATTATTACTGTTATTATCATTATTAGGCTTGGAGATCAGTTTTACAGCCATTATTTGGTTCCAAATAACCAAACATCACTTTTGCATTTTATGTCGTAAATGTTTCCCTTCAGTGCAGGCCTTGACATGCTGTACTGTTAAACTCACTGTAGGAAAAGAGCTTAATGTTAAACAAACAGGACTAGCATTTGGCCTGGGATCTCTCTGTCCCTTCTGGTATAGTATCGACAATCAATAGAATTCAAGCAGCGGATTAAATGGTACTTGAGAGGGATTTCTCCTGGTACTTCAGGACATAGCTGATGGGAGAGGTAAGACAGCTGTATGGCCGTGGGGTTTCTGTGTGCTTAAAGGTCTGGGAAACTGGTTTCACATAGGGCTATGACTCTCAGCTGTGATAAATTAATGCCTTGCTGATGTGTGTGTCTGGTTTTTAAGACACTTATCCCTATACATATATTCAATGTTCATGATATATAAACTAGGACTGGCAAGATGTGTCACCCACTCATTAATATTCATCATCAATCTGTAACTTGACTAGTGTCAGTAAAGCACTGACAGCACATTAACATGTGGCTTATGTTTTACATTGATGACAGTAACATAGCTGCTGCAGCCATTGCCTCATTTACATTTGTCCCCTTGTGGCAAACAAACCCAGAACAGAGAGAGAGAGAGAGAGAGAGAGAGAGAGAGGGGCAATTGACTGTGTTGCAGTGACCCTCCAAATAACAGAACACAGTGCAACCAGTATGAGCTTTCATGGTTCAAATCACATTTTTTAACTTTCCAATTATTATTGGATTGTTGCCAATCCTCACTGTCTCACAAGTAAACCAGTAACTTTTAACAAAGGGCCAGTAACAAAATCAATGTGCCTGTGTCCTGCTGGAAATTTGCCATTTTAGGTCATTAAATATTTCCGGAAAAAGCAATTTTAGTTGTTGCTGGGATTTATTTATAGGCATAGCTCTCCATGACAAGCCTGTCCAGTAAAAGCTTGATGTTAAAACAGAGAGGAGGCCAGCTGATATCTGTCAGGTGTTAAAGCAAATGTGTGTTTAATCACCTATTGCAGAAGAAATTTTAGATTTCATATTCTAATATTATTTATTGTAGTAGACCTACTTACAGAGACATGTTGCAATGCCACTGAATCGATCACATCTATGTCAGGAGTGCCAGAGTGTACGATAAAGTCCTTCTTGGGTGGACCACAGCAGCAGGGCCAGCTCTACAGATGCGAATGTCCATCACTGAGTCACTGACTCAGTGACTGAGTTATTACTTATTTTCACATATCTGAAAATATCTTTTGGACCATATCTCTGGAATTGAAACTCTGAGCAACTTGGGTGCAAGGTCCAATGGTAGTTTTTCATGGTCTCTAAATACGCTGGTCTTTATCCTGTGTCTCTACTAGAGTTCTCATCGGGCCTGAAAATTAAGACCCTATCCTAACCGGGCCCTACTGGGCCAGCCCGAGGCCCTACCCTACCCTACTAATTAGCCGAACTTTAGGCCCGACAGCCCGATACAGCCCGAAAAAAAGAAAGGAGAGGAAAAAAAAAAAAAGATCGCCAAATTCGCCATTATTTAGCAGTGTCGGTGGCTCAAATTTTAGTAGCAGTGAGAGAACGGACATAATAGTTGGTGAAAGGCAGCTTCACATGTTCAGTTGTTATTAAACATGCTAAGTTAGTAAAGTTACTGTAGTTCTGCACAAAATGGTTTAATTTAGCACTAAACTGTTATCCCCGTTCTTCTCTCTCTCTCTCTCTCCTTCTGCTTCATGCCTGCGTCATTTATATTTCGTCCTTCAACGGCGACAGTAAAACCTTTTGCTCAAGTCCTCTACACAGAACCAGAACCCGAATCCCTACCCTACCCGATCAATTCACATACATTTTAGGCCCTACCCTACCCGAAAATGTCGGGTAGGGTCGGGTTCGGGCAGAATTTGAGAACTCTAGACTCTACCACCCTCCATTCCAGAGAAGAGTAGATTTTGTTTCTGAAGACTGTAACCATCCAGCATAGAGCAGAGTAGGAGAGAACACAGTTCTCCATGCACCGAGAGACAAGAGGAAGAGTGCACAGTTAAAGCAGCCCATATAACAATCACTCAGACAAAACACTCAAGACAAAGTGAGTCTTACAAAAACAAGAGTCGTCTGCAGATAGAAACAGATGAAATAGGAGTGGGAGTTAACAGTTGATTAGAATAGTTATAATTACAGTTAAAATGAGGTGTCTTTCAAATCAGACATCACAAGGAACTCACATTACTGACATGACCACTGACTAGCCTTGTCACAAACTGGCCACAATTTCACACATTGACCACACACGGTCCAGCCATACTAAGTGTTGACGTAGCCTTGTTTCAGAGCATATTCTTAGCTGTGACACGGGAGCAAGCGCCTGCAATCTTCTCAGCCCTAGCGAGTGTGAAAAATCCCTGAACTTGATATCTATAGAATCACATTTATCACACATGGCAAATCTGCAGCAGGCTGCAGGGACTACTATACTGCACAAAGACACAATCAACACATCCAAGTAGTTTGAGGGCAAAATGAGAGAAAAGGCAAAAAGGTGGGAAGAGGTACATCAGTGAGCATGTGTGTGTGTGTGTGTATGTGTGTATTATAGCCAGAGAGAAAGACATGGAGGCCATGCCATTGAATTGGAGGCCAGTTTGACCTATATTCCATTAAACCGCCCACTCCGGCCTTATATTGGCAGCCATGGCCATTGTTTGCGGAGTGCCTTACAGTGAAGGCTGTGATTAGGACATTGCTATTGGCCAGCTAGGGAAAGAGATGGTGAGAACAGCATGAGAAAAAAAAATACTTTTCCATCTCACACCATAATCAATTCTGTCATCTTTACCCCCTTCTCTATTCAATGTTCTTTTCTCAGAGTGCAATACAAAGTGGTGATGTCTTCAAAGTTGTTTGTAATGACTAAGTCCAGTCCATCTCAGGTTTGGGCGATCTGTTCTCTCATGTCTTTTTGTTCAAAGGCAGTGGAAAACTAGCTTGGAGTCCAAGGGTCAGCAGATGATTGGCCATCTGGCTCGGTCGGCATTGGTTCAGGCTCCTTTTCAATGGCTCTCATTGGAGGAGATGATGGCTGGCCACCCTGCCTAGCAAGCTATGAAATGAACTCCTTTGTCACACACACAAAGCCCTGGCATTGCGTAAATAACTTGTAACTCTAATTTTACTTGTGGTGTGTTGTTGTATTTTCAGACTGAAAATATATGTGGATTTATACGCTGGGCAACTGTGAAGCCCATTCAAAACACATTACCACAGCTTGAAATTGTCCCAGTCCTGTATTTTTCCCTCCCACGTGACACATACAGTATCTGATGTTTTCTAATCAGTGCGAAAAGCAGAAAGGTGCATGGAGTCACGGTTTGCCAGTTCCACTCTGGAACACATGCATATATGGTAGTCAATCAGGTCCTGGGTGTGTGAAATCTGTGAGTGTTGCCATGACAATTAGTAAGTCCTTTGTTGTTCACTTGAGGCAGTTGTCATAACTTTGGCACCATGGCAGCTTGGCTGAACCAGCACTATTAGCATGGAGGAAAACAACAACGGGACAACAACAAGACAGTCAAATAAATGACTTGATTGGTATTTGCAGAGACAACTAAGTCCCTCAATTTAATGATACCTCAATGGCACAGTTCATAACCAAAATGTCTTTGAACCAAGGAAAAAACACATAGAAAATTGAACTCTTAATACTAAGTCAACCATAACTAGTAGCCTTTTTAGAAAACCTCAATATGGCAAACAAATGTAGACTTCATAGGAGTGCAACACAAACAGCTAATAGTAAAACAACATATTATCACTGGTTTATCTGATACCTGCTCCCTGGGTTCAGAAGAACAAAAACCATGTTAGAGTCTAGAATGAAGAGTTTGTATGAGTCTTGAATATTATCCATTGATCATAAAAGGAATGATGCGCATTAATACGGAATCATTGACATTTATGATTTCTGAAAAAGAAAGAATAAAACAATGAAAGTGAAAGACAGTCATCAGAGATCTTGTCACGTTTCCCAATGGTGAATCAGTGGCAAAAATGAACTTACACTGGCAATGATGCATATATGTGTATTATGCATGTAGGGCTGTGACGGTAAGAAGTTCTTTTTTTCTTTCTCGAGATCCAAACTTCCTAGACATTCAAAACCAAGGTCTGCTGTGGGTTTTCTGGATCTTTGAACATGGTGGTCTTTTGCCCTTGTTTCTATGACCGTTTGTTCAGGAAATTAAAATTTTGTCACTGAAAAATTTCACATATATGAAAATATATTTTCGAACCAAAACTCCTTGCAACTTGGATCCAAGGTCCTCTGGGGGTTTTGGAGTCTCTGCACATTTTGGTTCTGTTCCGGAGATGTAAAATTTTGAGATTTAGAAAATTGTCACATCTCAAATTGAGTTTTGGCACATGACTGAATCTCCTAGCGACTGAGAGAAGGTCCAACTGTAGTTTTTCGGGCTCTCTAAACATGCTCGTCTTTGTCCCATGTCTCAACCACCTTCCATTCCAGAGAAGAGAGGAGAAAAGATTTTGCAGAGAAAAATTTTTTGACACTTTGGCCCATATAAAAGTGCAGTGATGGCAGTAATGAACTCATTCCTGCGGTAATGCAGTTATTGTCACAGCTCTGCACACGTGTATGGGGACTGTGCACTAGGGGAGGGCAATCGGAAAGGGAGAAGAGAGTGGTGGCTGATGGAGCAGCCACCACCATGAAACTTGGGGAATTCTTTTTTTTTTTTTTTTTTTTTGATTATTTTTTTTCCTGGCATTTCTGCTTTTTTTTATAGTTACAGTAGGGAGAGGCAGGAAAGGAAGGGGAGAGAGAGGGGATGCTGCAATCAGGACTCAGCCTTATTAAGTGGCACACATCATTCTATTCGATCCATAACAAATTTCCTGACTGGGACTGTACAGACTTAGCGAGCAAATGATTGATTGAAGACACAGAAACAGATGTGACATCATTTTGGCATGTGCACATGTCATTTTGACTTCTCTGCCACTTCATATTGGTCTTGGATATGGCTTACATCCTAGAATTATGATGAAAGTCGTGCTCGAAAATCAGGTTCAAACACACAATTCAGTGCCAAGGCCTTGTGCTGTGAAAGTAGCTGATTTGGTCTCTAAGAGAATATCTGCAAAGCATTTTTTTTCAAACTTTTTTCAGAGAGAAAGCTCTCATGCAAGTCAGCTTTTAGTCATGCCCCTTTGACTAAGAGGCAGATAGATAGCAGAGTGGATTAGGGGTGAGATAGGCAAGCCTTACTGTACACTGTAGCCTCTCTTTTTTGCTATACTAGGAAAGTCTCTCTATCTCCTCATCCACAAACTGCAATTCACAAATTCACTTAGAAGTTGAGTGAGCCGCTGCATGAAGTACATCCTGTGGCGCTTCCAATAGTAATAGCCTTAGGTGAAACGCCGAGAAATTTAGCATGACATAAATTCAATAGCGCCACAAACAGCCCTGTGAATGAAACATAGCATGCACGCCTCTTCCTGCTCATTTTAAGCAACTCTGCTCTTTTTTCTCACTCCCTCCTTCCTGTCCCCTTCCTATTCCTGGCACTCCCTCACTGCCAGTGAACAGAAATTACGACAAGGCAAATATGTCACCCTGCCCCTCCCACAGCTGTGGCCAGCAGCTCTGTGTGTATCTGTGTGTGTGTGTTTGTGCTTGAGTGTCTATGTGTGTGCATGGATATGTTTCTATTCCTACTGTGTATCAGTATATGCACATACAAGGTTCTGCCTACATATTTATAGATATATGTTTGTGTGTACATATTCACATGTATGTTTGTGTCTATTTGCACTTACGTCCTACTGCAGGTCTTATTTACTTTAGGATGAATCCCACAAAACCAGTGGCTCGTGGTAAACCTGCCTACCCAGAGTGGCTTGGGGCAGGTCATGTGTTGCACTATATACTTACTGGTTTGAGCTCAGTGTAATGTCTGTCTGTTTTGTCCCTGTGTGTACACATTTACACATACATTCAAGTGTATGCACATGTGCAAGCATGTTGCACTGCTTTTACTGTTTATCAAAAGTGAAACCCGACCCTCTCAGCATACTTTTCTGGCTTGCATTCCTCTCTCTTCAAAGTACACAAACCTGACATTCACTCACATCGTCGCTGTTTGTATATACATTTACATTTACATTGAATATTTGTTCCTACCAGGCCTTATAAACAGTAGCAGCCATTGTATATTATGCGCTTCCATGGTAACTCTGTTTTTCTATCATGACCTGAGCCCTGGGAAAATAATAGGCTGGATCGAGTGACATGGTTGGACATCCAAAGCACTTGACATTTCAGTACGCGTCACATGCGACACTTTGACCTTTTGAAATTGTGGTAATATTCTCCTGTTGAAAAACCACCTCCCCTTGTGTCCATCAGCCCCTCTCACCTAGTTGTTCCCTGCTTTGTTTTGACTGCATTTATACTGGAAAGAATTGTGAGCTTGCAGTCTTGTTTACTACCATTTAAAGATGTTTAAGCCAGTGTCTCTTAAACTATGGGTCCATAACTAAAATGGGTCACAGCCTTGTTTCCAGTGGATCCCCACAAGACCCGTGTGCCAGTATGTTTTAATCAACCAAGGTCTTTTGGTGATATCAGATGTCCTCGTTTTGGTTCCAGGGGCTGAGAAAGTGTAATAATTCCAGCTGAATGTGTTTTTTACGCTAATTGATTAAGACATTTATGCTGAACCGCAGAGCATGGAGAGTACATTTGGAAATATACACAATGATTCAGATAATAGAAATGATCTTTATTTTGGCCTTGCTTTACCAAACCGTTTTAGAATGCACAAGGGAGAAAAGATTAATGTATTTCATTTCACCATTATATGACTTGTCTTATACAAACAAAACCTCTCAAAATCCATGCCTACAGTGCAGCCCTTCTGTTAAGGCAATTTTAAGCAGGTAAAAATGAACAGAAACAATGGAAGTTCACTTCCATCCAAAGATTGTTGCTAACATGATATGGCAGATGTTTTTAATCAAAGTGTTGCACAGTACCATGTACTCTGGACATAGAAAACAGGTATGGAATGCTAACAACTTACTGTATGTGAATCCCTGACTAGTGCAGTGTTAGCAGGGTCATTTCTTATTCACACTGTCATCAACTTGATTGATGGGTCAATTTATTTTTATCAGTTGTGGGTTAGACAAGAGAGTCCAGTTTCATTTTGTTGTAGTTTTGCTGGAGTGATGTGATGCCACAACATTTCAACCGACAAACCATGTAGTTTGGTGTTGCTGCTTATATTCCTTCATATTTTTTTGATCAGTCAACATACCAAGTTAACATGTTATATGTTGGTAGCATTCATTGAAAACAACCAGCCAAAAAAAAAAAAAAAAAAAAATAACTGATCCCAGTGATTGATGCAAACATTCTCCAAGCATCATTTTTGAGATGTCAATTCCTGAAATCTTTGAAATAAAAGTTTAAAGAAGTGCTTTGAACAGCTTTGAATGCCTGTAATCAGCTACCCATTCATTTCACACTTGCCCAGGAGGGCTATTGTTCATGAAACAAAATCACATCAATACAGAAAGAAGGAAGTGCGAAAGTTCAAGTTTACACTCAATACTTTGTCAACATCAGTTGATAAGAATTTGTCTTGGTGTAGCTTAAGAGCAACCCAGCAGACAGTGCCATATACAACACACAGTGTAAATACAATATACCACAGGACACATGAGAACACACAAACCCAGGCCATAGTAAAGCACATATGGGGTAAAAACCAATGCACAGGTTTTAAAAAAATTTGTATGAATTCAAATGTCATAATAGCAGGGGGATATGTACTGCCCTTGAACTTGAAGCTCCTGGGCTGAAGGAGTTGGCCGGATGAGAGGAATCAAACATGATTCTTTTTGCTTGCAGCCAGTGATTTTTGTTGCTCACCCTGTGGACGTACTTTACACTACATGAACACTGCAGCTGTATAGAAGTATAGATGTAGGCCCACTGTGTGTTTAATCCTCATATTATCAATTTTATATTTGTATTCTGACAGCGCTATTCTTTATATATGAATACAATAGGAACTCTAATTTATTCTGCCCCTGGGGAACATTTTCCCATCTTCAAAATCACCTAGAGATCAAATCTCTGAACCTACCTTTACCTTTTAGGTGCTAATTACCCATCTGTAATGAAAGTAATCAGCGCTTGAAGTGACGCTGCATGCAAAGCGCCTGTTCTGTGATTGCCTGTATCGTCCCATGCATCTTCAAAGATCTCTGCAATAGACTTAAGAAGTGAACTGTTGCAGCAGAGCAATCAGTTAAGGGGCATCCCATCTTGAATATTGATGACAGACTGATGCAGTGTCTGGGAACGGGTCGGACATGGTTCTGAATAGAATGAGATATTAGCATGCAAGGAAGGGGCCAAGGCTCGGGGATACAAATTGGGAAGGGATGAGGTTTCTTGCGCAACATTGTACTCGCATTTGTTTAGATGGCGAGTTATATTGTCACCCGGAATTACAGATGACAGATGTAGCCATTGTTGGAGTCTCACAGCTGAAGTCCTGTTGTACTTTTGCACCCTCCACTAGGGGATTAGCTTGGAGAGAAATCAAGCATCTCATTTCAACAAGGAATGGTCTGGTAGCTATTTGTTTGAGAGCAGTTAAAAATTTTGTCTGAAAAATGCACCGATTTAACTCTACTGTATTACAACAATAATGAATCGTTCACCATTGCTAATACTAGGCAGATATGGGCTAACTGCATGAAGGGGGACTAATACAGTGAGCACCACAGTGGGTGAACAGTCATCCCAAAATCTATCTCAATGTGAGTGAGTATACCCAGTGGAAGGTCGATTTATTTTATTTTTTTAAGTTCCTCTCCATACCAGTGAAAATATACTTTTGCTCAGGGGGCTTTCATACAGATTTGATCTTAATTTGAGAACTATTTTTTCAAATACATGGAGGAATTTCATCAGAAAACCTGTGAGAAGACAGTCCAGTTGTTTTGGGGGTGTTTTTGCACCACAAGACCCATTTGCAGGCATTTGACTGACTACCATGGATATTGTTACCCAAGCTCTTCTCTATTTCCTTCTCTACTGTTTGTATGTGGTGAGTTATGACACAAAGCCCTAAACTCTACTTAAAATTAGACAGAAAAAATCTCAATCCATCCACAAATCCCCTTAATTTTTTCAAATGGTGACCTCTTAAAAAAAATCTAAATCTCAAAACTCAAATGAAGGTGCATTTTCAAGCATCAACTCAGGCATTGATTTTGAATTAAGTAGAAAATACTGTTCAGCACAACACCTCAAAAATGGCTTGATCCATGCACACATTGATCCATACACTCAACTCCTTAATTTTTCATGGTTCAATTAAGGGATCTTATTTCCCAGCTGGATCTGTGATAGATATTATAGATACTGTCACTGATGTAAGCTGAGGAGAGTACGGTTTTGACATTGCCTGGATAGTCAGGGCTAAAATAAATGGGTACTGCCCTTCTGTCTCTGTGGGGATCATTAAAGTTTCATTTTGTCCTTTGTTTTGACCCAAATAATTAGAAGATTACTAGCTAATGCATGTCACATAATTTACCCTCTCTAACATCCGCTGGTGCTCAGCCACCCTGCAGGTGACATGTAATCTCACTCACCTGTGTTTTAAGAACATCCGATGGCTTAGTTGCCCCAAACCTGCCCTAATTTCCCATCCAGCTCCGTACAGCTACACACACTCACAGCTACACTGATTACTGAGACTCCCCAATACACCACGATTCATGATACCTGGGTGCCGATTTGACATGTTTTTTGATTATGGAAATGTTGCAGTTAGTTTAACAATCTGATACTGTCTGATTTTGGACAATGTTAATTTTTAATTGTACAAGTATTGTAATTAATCTACATCGATGACAATTAAAATTGAAAAACTAGTGAACAAAATTTAATAGTTATAGTAACAGTAATAGGAAGTAAAATATGGTTTATATATATATATATATATATATATATATATATATATATATATATATATATATACACCCATATA
>OMLB01054315.1:0-17603 GCA_900302555.1 Myripristis jacobus
AATCCTCTTTCATACTGATCTGATATTTGAATATATAATTTTAATGATCATAAATATATTTTTTTATCATTCAAAACAGTGTGCTAATTTTCTGGCAATTTGTTGTTGTTGTTGTTGTTTTCCTTTCCATTTTAGTAATGTCCCTGTAGTTTTTAGCTAATTTGTTATATGGATTTGATGAGGTTTCAAACCTGGGATTATAGCCATCAAATTTAATCCATTCAAATCTAATGTACATGGTAAACCTGTTAGAATAGCTCTCACACAGTCTCTAACTGGGATAATCTCACAGTAAAATAAATTAAAACTGAATTAAAATACAATAAAATTATTCCTTACTTTGCTGGGGTTTTCCTGGATCCCCCTCAGGACCCTTTGAAGGCCCTTGGATCACATTTTGAGAGCTACTGAGCTTAATTCCTACAATATGAAATGCAAAATTATTGGGGGAGAAGGTGGAGAGGAAGGCTTTGTAATGTAACTGGTGTAACTGGTAGTTACTTTCCATGGTCTCACTGTGTGTAGGAGGCCATTTACAGCCAGCGTGGGAAGTTTGAACACGTATTTGGAGGTTTTAATGTGTCTAGGAGTGCATTGTGTGTGTATGTGATGCTAATTAAAAGTGTCCTGTCCCACTGCTTTTGCCTCATATATAAGAGCAGCAGACAGCCAGGCAGAGAAGAGGTAGAGGCGTTCTGTCCAGAAGGTAACTGCTCTCACTGAGTATCTCTCTCTCCTTCTCTGTTTCCCTTGCACTGTCTCTCTACATGACTGCTGGTGTTTGCTGCTTTTGCTCAGCAGATCACATCCACACTGAGTCTTGGATGAGTATGATGAAGATGAAGAGCGTGATGAAGATGATATCATGGTGGCTGCTGTTGCTGGGCCTGGCTGTGAGCCTCACTGCTGCCACTGGACCAGGTTCGTACATGTCCCCTCTCAAACTGAACTCATTTAACTCTTGCGGCATAGAACCATAGTAATAATAATGATAACAATATATATCAATATATATAATATATCAAAGATTCAAGGTGCTTATACAAAGATAAAAAGCACACAAGTAAAAACGATAAAAAGTTAAATTAATTGAGTCAATAAACATAAGGTGCAGGATTGTACAACAATAAAGTTACAAACAAAGCTAAAAGAGAAAAATAATTCAAAGTGGGGTCCAACCGAGGAATAGCTGTGTTTCATTTTAATTTAAATTTCTTTTGGACAATCTTCAGTTAATACTTTGCTAAATTTATTGGTAATTTTCTTGTTTTTCATTTTTCGTTTTTTTTGGTTATTTTATTTTACTTTATTTTTTGATCATTTGCTCAGGTTTCAAAGGGTTAATTCACTGGGCAAAATCACTTGAAGTCAGGGTCCAGGACATAATAAGTGTCAACTACAGACACACAAAATACCATGCATTCAGAAAGTATTCAGACCCCCTTCCCTTTTTTCATTTTTGTTATGTTGCAGCCTGATGCTACAATCTTTTAAATTCATTTTTTCTCTCATTAATCTACACTCAGTACCCCATACTGACAAAGTAAAAACAGAATTGTAGAATTTTTTGTAAATTTATTAAAAAGAAAAACCTGAAATATCGCATTGACATAAGTATTCAGACCCTTGACTCAGTACTTAGTTGAAGCACCTTTGGCAGCAATTGGCTGTGGTCTTAAGGTCACTGTCATGTTGGAAGTTGAACCTTCGGCCCAGTCTGAGGTCCTGAGTGCTGTGGAACAGGTTTTCATTGAGGATATCTCTGTGCTTTGCGCCATTCAGCTTTCCCTCAACCCTGACCAGTCTCCCAGTCCCTGCTGCTGAAAATCAGCCCCACAGCATGATGCTGCCACCACCATGCTTCACTGTTGGGATGGTACCTGGCAGGTGATGAGCGCTGCCTGGTTTCCTCCAGACATAATGTTTGGAATTGAGGCCAAACAGTTCAATCTTGGTTTGGTCAGACCAAAGAATCTTGTTTCTCACAGTCTGAGAGTCCTTCAGGTGGTTTTTGCAAACTCCAAGTGGGCTCTCATGTGTTTTGCACTGAGGAGAGGCTTCTGTCCAGCCACTCTGCCATAAAGCCCAGATCAGTGGAGGGCCGCAGTGATGGCTGTCCTTCTGGAACTTTGTCCCATCTCCACACAGGATCTCTGGAGCTCAGTCAGAGTGACCATTGGGTTCTTGGTAACCTTTCTTACTAAAGCCCTTCTCCCACGATTGCTTGGCCGGGTGACCAGCTCTTGGAAGAGTCCTGGTTGTGCCAAACTTCTTCCATTTGAGAATGATGGAGGCCCCTGTGTTCTTGGGAACCTTCAGTGCAGCAGAAATTTTTTTATAGCCTTCTCCAGATCTGTGTCTTGCAACACTCCTGTCTCTGAGCTCTGCAGGCAGTTCCTTTGACGTCATGGCTTTGTTTTCGCTCTGATATGCATTGTCAGCTGTGAGGCCTTCTATAGAGGTGTGCGCCTTTCCAAATCAGGTCCAATTAATTTAATTTACCACAGGTGGACTCTAATCAAGATGTAGAAACATCTCAGCAATGATCAAGAGGAATGGGAAGCACCTGAGCTAAATTTCAGGTGTTGTGAGTCTGAATATTTCAGTTTTTCCTTTTTAATAAATTTGCAAAAATTTCTAAAATTCTGTTTTCACTTTGTCATTATAGGGTACTCAGTGTAGATTAATGAGAGAAAAAATGAATTTAAAAGATTGTAGCATCAGGCTGCAATTTAACAAAAGTGAAAAAAGTGAAGGGCTTCTGTATACTTTCTGAATGCACTATAAATGATCTCTCTCTCTCTCTCTCTCTCTCTCTCTCTCTCTCTCTCACTCTGTCTGCAGAGATGGAGCAGCAGTAGAAATAGTTGGTCTCAGCAAGTCAACAGTTCGCTGGGTTGTGGAGCTTCATAAGAAAGGTCTCTTCCCATATGATGGTGTTAAAGTACACAGAGACGGTATGAGACACACATACACACACACACATGCATGTACACACCATCGCTACCTATTGCTCCCAGATAGGGAGCCCATATGTTCCTGAATACATGTCAGCTGGATAAGCTGCTTCCTAAGCAGGTCATAAAACCTGGATGTCCCCCGTCTGTTCTGTGGATAAGCTGCTCAAAAGAAGCTATCTGTCTCCATTCTTAAAACCAACACCTCTTTTGACCTTCATTGCCTCAACTTTGTTCTGCTTCCTGTTATCAGGCCTAGCTTCACCCAAGAGCACACTTGTGAGAACAGGTTAGCTTTCACTGGTAAAATACCCAATATGCATAATGCTGGATTTTCATTGAAATCTGTTTCCACTGTGTTATTGATACATTTAACAATATCTGACCAGAAGTCATGTACTATTTCATATGTATATAGCATGTGGGCATGATGTGCCCGACAACTATCATCCTCTCCCAACCTCAACATTTTTGACAGAGTCCAAATATTTTCTAATCAGTATTCTAAATGAGATTAGGCAAGTCTACCTGTCTTGAGCTGTGGACTACCATGATTTTCATGCTTTCCTCCCTGCTTTCCTGTGAATAAATATGCCAAGATCTTTTTCCCAAGTGAGCTTAATACCCTTAATATGCTTTCTAATCATGTTATAAAACCTGGATGCCCACCCTCTAAGTTTCCAACTTGATCACCATAATTCCTGATTGCAAGTAACAGGGCAAATTTTTTTCTTTCTGTCTCCTGTTGTAGCACAACTCCTTATTTGAATAAGCGACGCCCCTGCTGTGAGACGATCCCTAATGTTAACCACGGCTCTCAGGAAGCTCTAGTGGTTCAGTGTACAGAGCACGTACCATGTAATACTAAGGCTAAGCTGCAGCAGCCTGAGTCCAGCCCAGATCCTTTGCTGCATGTCTTCACCTGTCTCTGCCCTGTATTTGACGGTATTGCCGTCTAATATAGCAGAAGTGTCCCAAAAAATAATCTTTAAAAAAAACAAAAGACAAGGCTTTCATTGACTTGGCTATTCAGAACTGTGGACATCAGCTATCCATACTCTAATCTATGTCTTAAATTGTTGTTCATCCAGGTAAAGATGTGTTCATCTCCTACACCCAGTGGAATGACCAGCTTCAGCACTCTTTTGAGGCAGGTTTCTGGGTGTCCGGGGACCCAAAGGACCCCAATGAGAAGCACCCCGACCTGGTGCATAAAAAGGGCATTTATAAGGACAGCTATGGAGCCTCCAGCCCCTGGTGTGACTACCAGCTGAGGCCTAACTTCACTATTGCCATGGTGGTGGTAGGTAGACAGATTCAATCGCATACACATAAGCTTTCCTTATTGTTTTGGTGATAGATCAGACCAGATATAATGAAATTGTAATGACCTGTATGGGAAAATTTGATCATTGATCATTCCTGCAAATTGAAGAATTATTTCACCTTTCATGGTATTTTCTCTTCCTCAACTACATATACTGTGATGTATAATAGCTGCTCATCTTGCATTGCGTTGCATATCGCAGACCTACTTGTATTGTGTTACCATTGTTATTGAGATTAAATTAATGTGATATCTTATCGTGAGTTACGAAGTGATTCTTACCCTCTTTGCCAAGTTAGAGCTTGAATGTTTTTTAAGCTGAATATATCTACTTTACCATTTGCACAAGTTCAATGTGTTTATTACTTATCCAAAAAAAAAAAATTGTATATGTCCCTGACAATCAGACAAGTGTGGCAACCCCTGGTTACTTGTTGGAGTGACTGGTTCTCAGTGTTATGAGTGGTTCAGGCTGTATTTTTGTTCAGTGGTGGCTTAAATGATCTCTTCCCTGTGAACGTTACTGACTGACTGATCAGATCTCAGTGTCACAACCACCTAGGTGATATGTTTCTGGTAATGACAAAGTATATTTGTTTTATTAGGGACAAAATGGCTCCTGGCTGAGTTGTGACTGTCTTGTTTACAGGCTCCAGAGATGTTCACAGTGGAGAGAGCATGGAAGGCTCTGGAAGTTGCTGAGAAAAAACTACTGGGACCGCTGGGCATGAAGACGCTTGATCCTGAGTAAGAGAGCCTGTGTAAACACCCAGAATAAACACAGAAATGAGCAAGAGGGTCGATGAAATCTGCTGAATCTGGCCTTCTTTTTAAATCTCATTGTAGCAGTAGCAGCAGCAATGGTATCATGGCACACTTCTTGTGCTATCAGTCAATTAATTGATTAGTCAGATCTGACAGGATGAGTCCACTTGTCCAACTGACCAGCTGTCAGACAAGTTGTATATACAGTACAGGCCAAAAGTTTGGACACAACTTCTCATTCAATGCGTTGTCCTAAAATAGATGAATGTTGTTTCTTTTACATGTAAGCATGTCCAATTTCTTTAAAAAGTTTCCTAAGTAAACATAAACCTATCAGTTTATATTAATCTTTTCAGTTCTGAAGATATGGCGAGTCACTAGTCACTATTTTTTTAGAAAGTGAGGGCGGGAGGAGGAGAATCAAGACAGGTGAAATTGTGTAGACAATCTGTTTTTTTTATAGAGAGTTTAAAGCAATAATTAATGTTACTGACAAGATATGGTAAATTTGTCAGATCTGAAAGTAATACAACCCAATCAGAAGCCGAGGACAAGGGTTAGAGTACAGGACAGTTGCAGGATAAGGAATCAACTTGTGGGTATTCAGGCAGTTGCCAACACCAATTAATGTTAGGAGTGTCAAATTAAAAATATATATTTACAGTACAGGCCAAAAGTTTGGACACACCTTCTCATTCAATGCGTTTTCTTTATTTTCATGACTATTTACATTGTAGATTCTCACTGAAGGCATCAAAACTATGAATGAACACATGTGGAGTTATGTACTTAAAAAAAGGTGAAATAACTGAAAACATGTTTTATATTCTAGTTTCTTCAAAATAGCCACCCTTTGCTCTGATTACTGCTTTGCACACTCTTGGCATTCTCTTGATGAGCTTTTAGCCCAGAATTACTTAGTTGCCACCACCAAAGTGGAAGACTCTCTCTGTTGGCTGTTCTGGTAGTGCAGGTTCCTGTGCTGATTATGATACAGCACCACTGCCCCCACTACATGCTGTAGTGGTAGTTGCATGCTGCAGTTGCAGTTACAAATGACAGAAATGACAGAGATTCTGACCGTACAACGCTTGTTAGTGTTTCCCATGAAAACATCGATCAAAATTATTCCGTGAGCTTTTCGGTGGCAGCCACCACCAAATGCTCTGTACAGGAAAGACCCTGCTCATGTCTCATAAACTCTCATATGCACTCTTCTGTTGTGCTCTTCTGTAATAAACATCTGAGAGATCACATCTCTGAACTTTTCCTTTTACATTCTGTCCTTAAGTAACATTATATTTTTGTTGCCATAGTGATATGGTGTACTGTGGTGTCTATGACAATGCACTGGACAATGACAACTACAACTTGGCAAGAGGCTTCAACTATCACCAGGGACCGGTGAGTCATAGAGTGCCTCTGCTGATGTGAAGTAGTAGTGCAGCTAAATATTAGTCCTGTCAGTAATAATGAGCAGCTTCAACGGCATATTATGGCCATTGTAAGGAGAAAAAAAAATGTATGTGGAGCCTGTGGAGGGGGAGTAATATTTCAAGAAAAAAAACATTAAACAGGTAAATTTATGAGAAAATTTATGAGAAAAAAACTCATACTTTTTTAGATTACTTTTTTGGACATTTCTGCTTTATTTAATAGTAACAGTAGAGAGAGTCAGGAAAGGCTGGGGAGAGAGGGGATGACATACAACGAAAGGCCTTGGCTCAGATTCAAACCCAGGATGTGGCAGTCTGGATTCAGCTTCAGCAAATAGTATGCATTCTACCAGGTGAGCTGCCGGGGCGCCCTGAAACTTGAAAATTCTGAGATTATAAAGATGCAAACTACTTTTCTTCCATTATGGGATTTAGTAAGAAGGAATTGCTGGTGATTTTATCCCAGAATCACAATCTTCTCATCAGCATCTGGACTTCAAAGACACATTGCCATGACTTCAGAAGAAAACAATATTGTGATTCTGGGCTAAAATCAGCAGAATTTCCATGTTATTTAATCACATTGCAAAGTAGAATTTGATTAGGTTATCAACTGCAGGTGTGATACATGGAAAGTGGCATCAAAGTCAAGTCATGTGCTTCCCTGTCATTTGTGAGTGTTTCTTGTAAATTTCTGACTTAGTCTCAGAAATTCTGAGGTTTGTTTTAAGATTATATTTTTGGCATTTCTGGTTTATATGATGGTCACAGTGGTGAGAGTCAGGAAGGGCAGGGGTCACATGCAGCAAGGGGCCTGAGGTTGGATTTGGTGCATAGTGCGTGGTCTTTTCTGGTGAGCCACTGGGGCACCCCTAGATTCTGAGTTTTTTGTTGTTGTTTTTTTTCTCTTAATATCACCCCTTCCTCAGCTCTGTATCTTTTTTCCTTACAATGGCACTATAATGCCATCATAGCTTCATTAGACTGTAAATTATCGTAAAATTGTGATGCAGCACTGTCTGCTTTTTTATATACTTTTAATTTTAGTGTAGGGACTACCTAAATGTTTCTCTCTCCCTCTCTCTCCGTCCCTCTCTTTCTCTCTCTCTCTTTCTGTGTGTGTGTGTGTGTACATATGTAGGAGTGGCTATGGCCAGTCGGCTACTTCCTGCGTGCTAAGCTCTACTTTGCCAGGAAGCTAGGTGTGGAAATCTACACCAAAACAGTCACCCTGGTTAAAAATGTTCTGTCACAACATTACACCCACCTGGAGAGGTAGGAGTGCTGTCTGCTTATTTACCTCCTTCCTCCTGCTGTCCATTATGTTGTTTGACATGATGAAATCTCAGCCGTTCTCTGGAATGGGCTTTGTGTGTTTATTTGTTAGTCCTCCACACATAATCACTGCATTCACACGTACTTTGTAGTAATCAGGTTGCACGCCCCATACAAGCAGTTATCTGGTTTCTCCAATGCTATATAAACAAGAAGGTCAGTTTCCATAATCAGGGTAAGGGATTAAAGAAAATGAATTAAGGCAATAGATTTTTTTTTTTTTTTGTCAAACTTACATGTACAGTTTTTATTTAACTTATTATAGCATAGGCTCATCATTTTAGGAACTATGCATGACTGACAGTCTACAAACCAACTTTTTTTTTTTTTTATCTCACATACCCGCTGAAGTACTCCAGTATACCACCAGGGGGACACGTACCACCATTTTTACAAATTTCTTTATTGAGTTTTTCCTTTTTATATATTTCTCACTACAATCAAAAAACAAACAAACATAGGAATAACCATTTCATTTAATTACCCCATCCCTTCCCTACATCGTTCATATCTTCTCAAGTGGTCAAAATTACCGACAATCCATCATAGTCACAATTCAGAATATCCAAAAAACTAAACTAGAACAAAACAACACATTCAAAGCTAAATTCATTTGTATCAATAACTGTCCCTCTATTATTTGTATGTTATTGATAAGTTTACTCTATATCCTGTTAAAATTTGTATATCCATTTGTAATCCATTGTATAATTGGAGGTGAATGATTGGATATCCAGTTGATTAATTTACAGGCAGTAAATTTCTTCTGAAAAAAAACAAAAACAAATACTGGGCCATGTAAGCCCTTACTGGGATTCCTGAATGGCTTTTGACATGTGCATATGTGCAAAAGAGGAGAGCACATAAGGAAACACATTTTACAACGCTTAAGAGAGTAAAAACTTTTCAGTCTATATGGTATTTGAAGAATGCTCAATTGCATGTCACTGTTACCTCGCTGCCTCCAGTGTCCGCTGTATTGTTTTTTCCTACACAGATGTACAGAATGAATGACCATTCTGTTTCCGCATCATTTTTCAGTCTGAAATTGCCCCCGTGTTTGCTGATTTCTGTCAGTGGGGGCATTTGAGTCGCACTAACCAATCACTAGCAACTGATGCATCCAGCAGCTGTGATAGCCATGGTAGCTGCTTTAGTTTTTAATTTAGCCACCTATAAAAATGTCAGTCAGTGTTGATACTTTATTCCAAGTCAGTTTGTTGGTGAAAGGGCTAATAACATAGTCAAGAGCTCTACACTGCCAAAAAGCTGATGAAAGACATTTACCAGAACAATTTATGAAGTCGGGCTAATTCTGACAAACAGACTTTGGATGCTTTCCAGTGAGGCTAGTTAATAAATTAAATTAAACTTCATTCAAATCCCATTGGCAGGACATGAAAAAACATCTTCCCCTATCAGAAGTGCCTTCAACACACAGCTTTACTCTGCTTTGAGTGTTTTTAGTTTTAATTCATTTACAACAACGTCAGTGTCAGCGTCTACAACTTTATCATGCTCTTTGATGTTTTAATGAATGTCATCTTGCTTTGTGTCCTCCTCTCAGGTCTCCGTGGAAGGGTCTTCCAGAGCTGACCAATGAGAATGGCCAGTACTGCCCCTTCAGCTGTGAAACCCAGGCCTGGTCTCTTGCCACTGTGCTGGAGGTCCTCCATGACCTCTAGATGACCTTATATATAACGCCCCCAATGTGACCCCTCAATCCTCACATTACTTCCTGTCTCACAGAGAGGTCATGTTGCTGTTTCCTGTAGTAGCTATGAAAGCAGGAGGGAGAATTCTCCCTCCACCTCATTATCAAGGTCTATAAATTACCAGGTTGAGTCCTATGAGCTCCAGTGACCTGTGACATCACTGAGCAGAACAGTTTCTATTGCTGCATTCATGTCTTATGGGAATAATTATGGGGACAACATGAAAGTTCAAAGCAACAATTTGGTCGATTGTTCTTAGTAGATTGAAGTTCGCTATAGACTTTGACTCGTCGTGATCAGAGTTCCCATTGGGAGAGGCATTCAAGGGCACTTTTCTTTAACGGGACCTGGGACATCCCGAATGCAGCACTATCATTCATTTGACAACAAGCATTTCCTGGTTGGTGACATTCATTACCAAACCTCAACTTCCCAAGTAGAATGTACTATCTGAAAGCTGAGATAAACAGTATTATCTAGTTATATTTGCTGTCTAGGAGCAGCGGCTATATATATTTTCAGGTAGGGAGCCTGTATGTACCATCTTTCCCATATGACATGACTGCATCACATTTCCATGATTTGAAATTAATGAACAATCTTGGATATGGAACCAGCATTCTTCATGAGGGCATTCAGACTTGATAGTTTTGTTGTTTTCATAGTCTTGACCTGAATAATCTATAAACCTAACCGACAGAGAGGTCTTCCTGTAGGGGTGGAACAGTACATTTTAAAACCAACACAAACCAATACAGCTCTGGAACCTGTTACATTCAAGTTTAACCATGGCCCTCTATTGTTAGTACTAGAAGCCTAGCTAAACCAGCTTTTACATTGCTAAAACTCATTCTGCAGTTCTGTGTCTCAAGTATTAATTAAGACCATACCAGTGATTTTGCTGGTTTATTGTAATACCTAATAATGTACATATGTCATGTTTCTGCTAATCTATTCCCAAAGCAAGCATTTGTATTTTAGAACTGCGATGTCATTTTTCCTCCCTTTTATCCAGCAGCTGGTTTCCATTCATTCCACTATGATGTGAAAATGAACTTTCAGAGACTTCAGACTTTCTTAACACCAGTTTTCCATCACTGTAATAAAGTTATCCAAATTAGTTTTCTTAAAAGCAGCAACACTGTTTTGTTTGGATGTCTGGAAATTAGGCAGAGTGATGAAATGATCTTCCCTCCAGAAAAAAACACGGGAAAATGTGTTTTACACATCCAGTTATCAGGTATGTGGTTTATAGCAATGTAAAATGTGGGGAAACTAGTAAATGGGCCGAACCAAACTCTTTTTGTACCTTTCCACCCCTATCATCTAATAGTATTTCTTGCTGTCGCTTGCTCTGTCATATTGTGAGTTATTTTCTTCACATTGAGATCGTTGTGCTGGTGTGTATTAGATGTTATCACCCTATACATTAATGCTGTTTTCCATTCAAGGTTGGAAGTAGGCAGTAGGGAATTCCCAGCTGTAATTACAACCTTCAACCTTTATCAAATCAAACTTCAGTTTCTTTTTAGGTTTGTAAACCTCTTAAAGTACTGATGTGTGTAGCGTTTACAGTGTATACTGCCATGCTGAAATGACGTCAGATAACTGCATGTCAGAATCCTGTCTGAGACGTTCCCTACTTGAAATTCTAACATGAGAAAATTCTGACCCTCCAACATGTCAGGAACGCAGCATTATGTCCTACCCACGGCTTGATTCAGTTCGCTTTTATTTCAGGCAGTCCAGGAATTGTATTCTTGTATTGTTCAGAAATTTAAAAAAAGTTTTGTCATGGTGCTCTGACATCAGGATTGTCAACATTGTATTTTTTGTGACTGGGGCAGGCACATGTTGTAGCTTTGTATCCGAGAATGTGTCTTTATGCCTTTAACACTTCATAATGATATTGCTGGTGTCCCGTCTCAAATAACCCATCACACTGTGCACTTGCACCTTAAATCCTACCTCCTAACCGTCGCAGCCTAATCTCTAACTTGTACCCTCATGTCACTTTTATCTAAACATAAGGTCACCTTAAGATAACTAATTGCTATTAGAATATAGATTGTTGGTGCTACACCAGTGATGTACATACATAGTCTAATTTGTTCAAATCTATACCTGAAGCACTTACACCCTTGGCCCTATTCCCAACATCCTACAATGTCCTGACACCCTGCTCCCAATGCCTTTGAACACTTATTTATAGTACACTTGAAATATGGAATCAGATTTCTGGCAAAAACTCTTAAGTATCTAGCAAAAACACGAATTTGACAGGAAAAAAAACACTGAAGCAAGGATATTTTATTTGGCTTTCACAACAACAAACAACACACAGACAAATACTCAGACAAAAAGCACCTACACATAACAATTTGTACAGATGGACTAGTCATGCAACAAATTACACATAATATAAGTACAGGTACCTATTACAAGTTGGCACATAATAAATATGAAATTGAACATCCCCACATTCACATTAATGCTTAAATCATTCTCATAAAAACTAACAGTAACAAAAGTAAAGTAACAAGCAGTGGATTTATGTATCAAGATTAGCAGCAGGGTGTAACATACATGTAAGGAACTCCAAAGACATGCAGTGCATAATTATTTTATGCTAGTTTTTCTTTGGTGGCAGCTTTTCATTAATCCAAGATAGCAGACTGTTTTTCCTTGCAGTATGTTAGTAAATGAAGCAATCGTTTGTGAGACTTATTGAGAAGCTGTTTATGAGGGAGACCCAAAATAAAGCACATTGGATCCAAATCTAACTCTACATCAAATATCATCCTTAACTACTGCACTATATCCAACCAGTGCTGTTCTATTTACTGTTTATATATTGTTCTATATCTACAGTGAATATGATCACCCACAACAGTTGGATAATTCTTAACTGAGTAGACCAAGCTTTGTTGCATATAGAGATTCTTTTAATATTCTCAAATATTTTTCTCCAGTCTGTATCTGCAATTTCAATCCTATGGTCTCTTTCCCATGTATGCTTGGTGGCCAGAGTACTAACAGATGCAGCACATCAAAATTAAAATTTATAACAAATTATTTGTGTAATCGAGCAAATTATTGGCCACTTAATTTTTTCAGAATATGTCCTTTATTTAACAGCTCCCCCTGCTTCTTTTTCACTGATCAGACTTGTGCCTTCTCTTTAGGCTTTGCGGTAATGCTGCAGCTCTCTCCTTTGCGCTGCCTGAATTTTTTGTTTGCAGTTCTGGCAACTCAGTTTTTGAGTGACAGTTAATGCAAGCACATACATTGTCATGTCACCACAAAGTAACCTATGAATGTCAATAAAATGGAGCACATTTCATTTGGTTATCCCAAAATGCTAATTCTATCACAGATGGCAGTTGGATCAAAATGAGCTATGACCCAGCAGCTTGTGTAATTAAAAAATATAATCAGAATCAGAATAGCCTTTATTGTCATTGTATATAAATACAACAAAAGTAGTAGTGGCACTCAAGTGATGCATTTCCAAAGAAACATTAAAAAGACAAAAACACAAGACACAGAGCATTTACAAAAATTCACTAAAATGAAGGGTAAATAGTAAAGAAGTAGTGCAAAACTGCCAATTTAGAAGTGCAAATCCATCAGTGTCTTTAAGGTGCAGCAGTGCTGAGTGAATAGCAGTAACCACTGGATGAGGTTTTGTTTAATTGGTATGCTGATGGCTGTGGGAAAGAAACTGTCTGGAGGTTGGTGTTTTTGCAGCCCTGTAGCATCTGCCAGATGGCAACAGATCAAAGAGATGATGACCAGGGTGAGAGGGATCTGCTGATGCTGATGCTCTGCTGATGTAGCGTGAAGTGCCGAGTTCTTCCAGGAAGTGCAGGGGGCAGCCAGTGATCTTTTCTGCAGACTTAATGACTCTTTGCAGAGCCTTTTTATCTGCAGCAGTGAAGCCCGCATACCACACTGATATGCAGTATGTGAGGACACTCTCACACCCTGAGGAAGTGAAGTCTCTGTTGTGCTCTTCTAACAGAAGCCATGGTGTTAGGCAACCTGGAGAGGTTTTCAGAAATGTGGACTTCCAGGAATTTAAACGTTTGCACTCTTTCCATCCTTGCTCCATTTATGAAGAGGGGTTTCAGGTCTGAGTTGTGTTTTTTCCTTAAGTTAGCCATCATCTCCTTAGTTTTTGTGGTGTTCAGTGTCAAGTTATTGGCTGCACACCGCGCTGACAGCCTCTGTACCCTGTACACAGACTCATCTTCCTGTGAGATGAGCCCGACAATGGTTGTGTCGACCACGAATTGAATGATGATATTTGACAGGTGTGGTAGATGTGTTTGAATTTCAAGGGGGAAAGAGCAATAGTCCCATTAATTTAACATTTTTAGAATGTTATATGAATGTTTTTAGAGTTGGAAGTGAATGTGGACTTTTATATGTGGAACACCTTATTAATCTCTTAGGAATCCAGTGAGGATCAGTAGTGAAGGGCTAGTGCCACTGTTTAGGTTGTGCAGTCCGCCAAAAGAGAATCTCGCGCTTGCTGCATTGAGCAACTTCTGGGGCACTGAGCTGTCACTCGCAAAGTCAGTAGCCAATGGGAACGCACCCCTGAAAAAACCCACCCACCCCAGACATTTGTGCCAGAATTGCAAACAAAGATTCAGGCAGCACAAAGGAGAGAGCTGCAGTGTAACCATAAAGCCCTCGGGGAAGGCACAAGTCTCATCAGTGAGAAAGAAGCAGGGGGGGCTGTTGAATAAAGGATATATTATCAAAAACATAAAAGGCCAATCATTTACTTGATTACAGAAATAATTTGTTTGCAAGTTATAAGTTTTACCTTTGAGATGACTTTTTTTTGCTTCAGTGTGTTTTTCTCTCTCTTAAATTCATGTTTTTGCTTGATACTGAGCTTTTTGGCACAATGTGGAAATATTGAAAAGGATGTCTCATTTTTGAAAACAGCTGTCCGTCTCACAAAGCGTCTTTATCAGATCTTGTCATGAAAAGGCACCGGCAAACCAAACACTCGGCCCCTTAACATTCGATCAAGTTGCTTGAGCATTTCAAAGATTTAAACAGAACATTTGATAGCATTTTGCTGCTGTGAAATTGTAATTATGCACCTCATTTTACCAATTGGCACAAACATGGCTAGCATTTTTGAAATATGAGGTTACCATGACGGTTTGCAAGAAAATCTCTTTGTCAGGGGCTGATGGCAACAAAAATTATGCATTATGGGTGAAGTATCCCTTTAAACAACATTTTGTCCAGTGGACCACTCAGGCACACAGCAACTAGCTGCTGAGAGGTAATATTTTTGAGGTCAACATACAGCAACAAGCACATGCTGGTGATCATCAAGTGGTTAGAAGTGCTGGGTTTGAGATTGGATCTTATACATCTTGATGTGTTGAAAATGAAATGATACAACATTTTGAGGATGGACCATCTTACGCATTTAACCCCAGCATCCTTACATCCTATGCATGACACCCAAAACCCTGAATCCTGACGGTTTCAAGGCATATCTTCATCAGCCAAAACCCATATCAGACACATCCACACTCCCGGTCTCAAAATCTTCCTTTCTTAGGCAATAAGGCAGGGCAGGATTTCGGATCAGAACCATCAGTGAGTCAGGTGTATGCTTGGAGATTGGAGGCACTGGAAGAGAAGTTAAGCACTAGATGCATCATTATGCAAGATTTATAATAAATATGTTAGATTCAGAAATCAGAAATGTTGTGGTACAATAATGGCAAATGGCGTGTAACAGAATACAGTCACTCATAAACTGTTGTGTTATACATTAATGATTACCTGCTTAAAAGTGTGATGACTAATATGGACTGTATCATGTCAGTACTGTCATGGTATTCTTTTTAGTTGCATACTGTTAGAGAAACACCTGCTAATTTGGTTTGTAAAAGTTAAAGGTGTGCCAGGCAAATTTGTATGTTTGCAGCCCCAGACGGTAGCATGTTTACTGTTAAATTTTGAGGACTTCATTATTATTCATCAAGTCCCGTGGTGTGGAAGTGGTGACAAGGTTCAGCCATCATTGGTATTGCGCATTGATGTCAAAGGTCTCATGCTCAGTTCCACTGTACCTTCAGATGCTCTAATGACCAGTAGTTTAAGAGTCCAGCTGTGAACAAGTAAGACGAACAGAAACAGTAGTGGACATTTCATGTTCAAATGAGATCTTTTTTATGGAGAACTAAAAGTGTGCTAAAACTGAAGGTCCACTTACCATCCTTGTGTCCCAGTTAGCCTTATTGCCGGAGAAAACATTTTCCTGTCTTTGAGATTTAAACATGCAACTCAAGCATCCGTCCATTTCCTTGTGATATTTAGAATTAAACTTTTGATTAAAGCCAAGTTCACAGAATTTTTTTAAAAAAAATCACATTTTGGACCCTGCAAATTGCTGTTTGGTGCTGTATTCAAGTAAATACCTTGCCTGGTGCAGATTTAACAGAAGAGAGATGTCGAGCTGATGTCAGCTGACCTGTTGCCATAGTTCACTTGTCATGTCCAAGAATTTTTTGTAGTTTTGAGCCGCCAGTTACGTGATATCTACAGTATATGGCAGTTATGTAATGATATGCATGTAGAACATAAATAGCCAAAAAAGTCTTCCAACTTGATTTTCCTCAGAGACCTTTAACGTCAGTTTGATGTGTTTATGGTGTGCTCTGTCATCATCATTCACAAGCTCTGTCCCAAGAACCTCAGTTTTGTGTAAAATGTTACATCACACCACATACAGACTGTTGTGTAGTGCTAATAGCTTCCAAAAGAGAGACCCTGTGCAGGTTGGCAAATTAGCTCTGGTGTGAAAAGGTGAAATTAATTAAAGTAGAAACAGCTAAGAAAAGAAGATTATTTAATAAAAGGTGGTGACAGGATGAGAGGAAAAAGGGAAAAAAAACATGACATTTTTGATGAATTTATGTCTAAGGCAAGTGGCACTTAAATTCATTTGTCATGGGGACAAAAAACTGGAAGCAATTAACTCTTTGATTTCTTTCAAAGGTGTGGCACAAACGGTAATTAACCAATCAGCAAAAAATTGTTGAAACATCAGTAAACAATTAGCAAAAAAAATGAGAAAAATAGCAGAAAATTACCAGAAAATTTGCAAAAAAATATTTTAAAAATTGCAAGAAAAGTGTATTTGTAATTATTGAAATTACTGCACATATTCAAACATCAGATGAGAGATGTTGAAATGACATCAGATTCCTTTAACTTAAATGTTTCTATAAGGCCATTCTTAAGCATTTAAGGACCAGGAGTCAGCCAAGAGGCACAAAGAATTTGTTGTAAATGTAATTAGCAGAAAAAAAAAAAAAAGTGTGGTAAGAATCTGAGTGGGTTTTTTTTTTTTTGTAGCTGATGACCATTCATTGTGTCTTAGCTGGTGGACCTTGATGCTGGAATACACCTGGCAAAAGTTTGACACTTCCCATTAAAACTGCCTTGTATGTCACAGCTCTTGGACGTGTGTTTATATTTGGTGTACACCAACAGTCTGTTTTGTGTCTTCAAATGGTCTGCTGGGACTGTCTCTGTCCCAGACTACGCTGGAACGTCAGAGCAGAACAGCAGCTGACTCAGCCACAGCAAGCACCCTGCCTGCTGCTTGCAGCTGCTTGCTCAATCTGAACTTCAGGAGCACATGTTGACATTAGGGTGAGGGTGGAAAGACTTTAAAAAATAGCCTACAAACACAGAAATACTGTGTAAATATGTAAATGTTATACCCAAATAGAAATAAAATTACTGATGTAAACTCTATCTCACCCTTAGAAATCTGAACAAATTCACCAGAATTCTCTCAAAAACGTGGTGGTGGTGTTGGAGGGGAGTGCAATTTAGTAAGAAATTAATCAAAAATTAGCAAGAAACTACTTGGAAGTCAATTTAGTTTTTTTCAACAAAAATCACAAGATTAGCAAAAAGGTCATTGCAAAATTAGTAAAACATTACCAGAGCTTTGGTAATGTTGATCCTCCAGTGTTACCAGACAGGACTTCTCATTTAGATGGAACTCAGATCT
>OMLB01054330.1:13485-33032 GCA_900302555.1 Myripristis jacobus
TTGTGTTGTCATGACATCTTGGATTTGAATCCACACTGAGACATTTGTCGCTGTCTCCACCTTTCTCTTGCTGTGTTTCCGGTCTTCACTTTCACCTATCTAATAAAAGCAAATAAGCAAAATAAATCAATAAATAAAAACACAAATAAACAAATTAAAAAAAAATGTTGACCTGTTCAATTTTCTGTTTTCACAGGCAGACAAAGAGTTTGTGTGGTCCCTATGGAAACGCCTGCAAGTGGCCAATCCAGACTTGACCCAGGCTGTCAGTTTGGTGGTTGAGCGGTGAGTAGATTCATCTTTCAAATTGCTACCTCTGAAGCTCAGCAGCTGAAAATTCTTTTATCTCACAAGTGAAGGGAAATATGTGTGAAAGTCGTTCAAGGGCTGTTTGAGGCACCTTGGACATTCTGCTGGGGTTACGGTGGAATCTGGTGCAGATGCTGATTTAAGCCTTCTTATCCCCGGTCTAGCAGTTCAACCATGGAAACCCTTTTAATGAAAACAGTCTTCCTCTGGCTCTCCCGTTCTGGACACTCAAAACACTCCTGCCAAATGCTTGTCTTTATCGGATAAATTGTGAGATTGAATATGACCTTTTTTGTAAGGTGGCTAAGCTACACCAAATACAAGTGGCATGGGAACTTTCTGGAGAGTACAGAGGTTCAGGTTTTCACTGATGACGCAGAGTAGCATAATGTAAATATGTTTTCCCCCACTGGAAAAAGTTATTTAACTTTAAATTGTCTTTGATGTTGACGTACAGATATTGTTGCAGTGTGAACACTGTTTGCTCAGTCAGAAGGCGTCCTACATACAATCCCACTTATAATGAATGAAAAACATAAACATTTTAAACTCTCTTTTTTTTTTTTTTTACATAAATGCATCTCATGAAACATGAATTACAATTCTTGTTCGTCTCTACTTTGGGTGCAATTGATTCCCCCAGAAAGGTCTATCTAGGGTTCATTAGATGTGTGGAATGTAATAATTACTGAAGATCTCAAAGTTTTTTATCAGTTTCCTGTAACAGAACAACAAATTTAATTGTGCTGCAATGACATCTCTTCAAAGACAGAATTCTTAAAGATAATTTTTTTGACACAACTGCCTTATTTGGTAGTCACAGTAGAGAGAGACAGGTAAGGGAGGGGAAAGAAAGGGGACGACATGCAGCAAATGGCCTGAGGTCGGACTTGAACTCGGGATGCTGCGATCAGAAGTCAGCCTTAACAAGTGGTTGATGCTCTTATCCAGTGAACCCCCATTTGCCACCAGGGCGCCCCCAACTCTGTAACTCTTAAACAACACTGTACATGACTCTTTTGGAAAATATGCACAATACACATTAACAATAATTGTTTTATGTTTGTGAGTAGGTACATTACATACAGAATGTTGTAAATTTCTTTTGTTATTCTGCAGTATGGCCCCTTTAAAAATACCATACAGTGTAGAGCTTCTGAAAATAGTCTTCTCTTTAAGTATACGCGTAATATTTGCTGTGAAACATAGCATATGCCTTTTGAGAACTGCCAGTTGTTAGAAGGGCCGTAATCAAGCTAAAACACGGTGCAGCAGTGTAGAGAGACTTCCTTCACTACCTGTGTCTCTCAGGCCTTATTCACACCCTCTTCACTTCCTTTATAGCCCTCATAGGAGACCCATCAAAGTATGTTGGTCCACGGAGGCTGGTGCGGGAACATGCACCCAGAGAGCATATGTGTATCGTATCACCTGGTGCGCAGGGGGAATATTGACATGGTAATTGCGTCGACTCCAGTCAAGCACCGGTGCCTACTGGGAATCACCATTCACCCCCTCCTCAATGGATCTTGTATAGTGATTGGTTGGTTGCTCAGGACATGCTGAACACAGCCCAATATACAAGGAGATGTAGCAAGGCCGGCCTGCGTTCCAGTTCCTCCCGGGACACCAGATACTTATTTCAATGTCTACTAGGGGAGAGGGCTGATCAGAGGTGAAGAGAGGAGAGAAGGACCTAGATGGTGGGAGGGGTAGAGGGAGTGAGTGATGAACAGAGGGGATGGGTGTTCCCCGGTGCTCCAAAGCAGCCGAAACAAACATTTGCCACTTTATGTTTTCTCTCCCTAAATGTTCATCATGATAAAACAGGCAGTAGTGAGCTAGAAAGTAAAGTAGGAAGTGTCCAGTAGGAAAAGAATTGGGTGTTTGGCAAAAGTGTATTTGCACATTTGATTTTAGGTTTGGTGCTGCAGGAGTGGGGTAGCAAAGTTGTTTCACAGTGTGAATGTGTCTGGTCCATTTCACTCAAATTGGCAGTAGTATTGGTAATTTCTAGCTCTTATCAGGCAGAAACCTATTAGAAGTAAAAATACTACTAATGATAACAATAATACATTGATTTCTTCAGTTGCTTTTTCATAAAATTTCTCCTGAGATTGTACAGTAAGAGTTATTTATTTGTCAAGTGCAGTTTGATGTTATAAACTCCCGTTACAAGACAATTTCATAATGTTAACTGAATACAATCAAAGCTAGTTATTTGTGCTTGTCTGTCTATCTGTCAGTGTGTCTGGCTGTATTGCTGGATAGCTGTCCTTTTGGCTGACTCTACACTCACATGCCTGCCCTCTCTCTTATGCTGTTTTGTTTTGTTTTTTCTCCAGTGAGAAGCACAAAGCTGAGACTAAGGACAGGAAAGTGCTGGAGATCCTCCAGACAAAAGACTACAAGATTCAGGAGCTGGAACAGGTACAATATGATTTGGTCTGGCAGGCTGTAATGTTTTGCGTTTTGTGAGTGTCTGCTGGATCTAGATGCATTAATGGAGAAAAGTCAGGCTTGGCTTGTGAGAATTACTTCAGAGAGATTACAAGTTTTATGCATTAGAACAAAAGGACACAACAAGGTATCTTTCAGATTTCCTGTAACAAGATGTTGCACAAAATTTCAGAGGATCAAGGGGAACATTTTTGGTGAAAATTCATTTGTAAACTATTTGTAAACCACTGCACTTGGTACTCCTCTGTAAACTGACCACATTTTCATACCCAGCCAGAGATGTCTTGATTCATGAGCATTTATAAAACCCTAATTGGTGTGACTGGCCTCTATTTGGAGAACCTGTTACAAATGTCATCCTTCACCCATGAAACACAGTCTGCTTCACCCATGAAACACAGACAACCTGCCACATTTGGTAAAAAGTTTCTAAGGTCAGATGTCTTTGAACTTCACTGCATTTAGCAAATGGAATGTGCTGCGAAGGGCCCTTTAACTGCTTTGTTGCTGCTGCTTTCAAGTGCTCTATCATAGACTTTATCTCACATTTTCACATCCCAGTGACCTAGTTTTCTGCTGTGCCTAATACTGAACTCTTCCATTTCTGGATTCTCCAGTACTTTTTTACATCCTGCTGCACCCCATCTGTAGAAATGTTTTAATGTGGCTCCTTTGTGTTCTTGCTGAACTGTGTTTGGTGTTTGGCTTTTGTTTTAGTCTCCATCTCACTGTTGCTGCCTCCATGCTTTTTAAATCTTCATTTAACCAGGGACTGCTTACTTTAACATTTTCAGTCTTGCGCCCTAGTCATTTAGTTACACACATTTACACCTGGGAGCTGTTTAGCACAGCCACAGTCTTCTGCTGGCCACTGAGCAGCTGCATTTAAGCAACTGGGGGTTAAAGGCCTTGCCCAAGGGCACCTTGATAATAGGTGTAGAAGAAGAATATTTTTCATTTACTTTTTCCTCCCACATTTTTCCATCTGACCTGGGGCTGAAATTGTGACTTTCCAGTCATAACATTGCTTATTAATATTAGACTAGCATACTTGTCTATTTTGCTTTAATTCATCACTTGTATGTCTGTCTATGAAACTGTTCTATTTTTCCTCTCTCCATACTGTTTCTTTTTTATTTGTTTCTAATAAATTTATTTGTACACCTTTTATTGATTTAACAACTTAAAAAAAATGAAACACTAAAAATAGATGTATTTCCAAAAGAAATTGACTTTCAGCTGAATCTTGTATATTTTCAGCGGTACCTTTCCATCTCCCTTCTTTTGTACCTACCTTTCTTTGCATCGCACCTTGACGAATATTTGTCTGTGGTATGATAGCTAACGATAATGACATCACTAATGTAATTTACTCCAAATCATCATCCCTTCACTGAAGCATCTGTCAGTCTGCTTCATTAGCAACCCTTTCATCTAGCATTCTGTTCATTCTTAATGAGACCTGCTTTAATGGAGTCATCACCTTGCCAGCAGTTCTTTATGCCACCCTCCCACGCCATTTAAATACTGGTTAGATATAATAGTAGATATAGTACCAGATATATCAGATTGGAGCACACAATATGTGGGTAAACATGATTAACTTAAGTTCATTCAAGTGGGATATATAGTGTGCTTATAGTACAAGAAAAAGATAGATAAAACCGTCCCTTTCACTTACTGCTTGGCTAGTGAATTTGACTGATCGATTGCGTGACTGATTTATTCATTCATACATTTATGTATTATTTGCAGTCGTAATGATAAGTTTTTAATTTTATTTTAAGTGTAAAATATGACTCTAAAAGTTCACAATTCACAACTACAAATTGTAATGATATGTTGTTGCGCAAGCATTCATACTACAACGATATGTCTGTGATAAATTCCTCAGCAAATGAAGCATTAACTGCGGTGAAGTACTGAAAGTTTGTTCTTGTCACTGTGTAAAAAAAACAACAATAAAAAACCCCTCTCAGATTAAATGAAAATATGATTATATAGTAGATGTCATTTTGAATGTGTTTATTGTTGTAGTGGGGTTACAGACATTCCTTTTGCTTAGCACAATTAAAAAAATCTTCATTGTTATCATTGTAGATGTGACCAGGCCTTAAGTTACACCAGGCTGACTTTCAATTTAAATATATCAGCATCAGAATAAAAAACTTGCTCACCGGCAAAAATCCACAAAGAGTCTTATCAGATGTAAAAAGAAAATATATATATATATTTAACTGTAGGTGATGCATCTATTTTGTGAGTTTTTTTTCTGATGTTGGTATATACAAGTTGGCCAGATGCACCTGATGCACACCTGACATTTCTACTTCAACATACTGTATTTGCTTGTAATGAATAGAGTAGAATAGAATAGAATAAATATTACTGTCCAACCAAGGCAGGAAAATTTTCTCCCACCCTAACCTTCTCACTTAGGAAAATATGAAAACAAACAAGATAAAAACATCACATTGCCAGAACAAAGAATAAAAAAAAAAAAACAACCATTCAAACTATTTTTCACATAAAACTGTTGCTAATACAATAATTTGGAGTTTGCACATTTTCATACTCATATCTTTCTGGAACTCTGTTTGATTGGAAACCGTCCTGCTCTCTTCTTTAAAACTTGTAGGGTTTTAAATTTCCAGCCTATTTGAGAGGCTCATTAATAGTCCTGTATTCTGTGCTGTGTCATACAGCCCACTGACAGTCATCATCTCATCTACCGTCTTGAGCCATGCACACCCAAATGGTGATTAATTGGTTTTCCTCCACTTTTGAAGATGTGATGGTCCGCTGAGTCCACGCAGGATCTCACACTCCTCTTAATGTCTCAACTCTCCAACTTTGACAATATTTTTTCCTCCTTCTCTTTTTTCCCCTCCACCTCCTCTCCATTCTTTCCCTCTCCACTCCCTTCCATTTTTGTAACATAATTAGCTTTCATTTTTGAACTGCACTGGGAATTTTCAAATGCTAATCTCTCTGTCCTAGACCTCTTAACTTGGCGGAACCCCCTTTTTTTTCTCCTACCAATTGAGCACTACTGGGGTTCAAATTGTTCTTGCCTACCTCATTATCAACGTTTGAATTTATTTTCTGCTCTCCAGTATAAATCTCTATTAAAGCCCCTCCATTCTTTGCATGGCGAACTAGGAGTAGCGAGGAGCACTAAATCCACTATCTGGATAGATCTGAGCGATTCCCCCAACATGGCAATTAATTGCATCCCAGAGCACAGTGTTATTTGAGAGCAGGGTGTACCCACAGAAGGCTGTGGATTACCAGCCAATGCCAGACCCCGGCTGATGCAGTGTTAAAAGGCCAGCCTCCTCACGCTAAGGCCAAAAACCCTGCCCCAAAAAAAGTGAACATAGAGCAAAGGGGAAAAAATGGGGGTCATTAAAAAAATCTTCATGCCATTCTTGACAGCCTCTATTTTATTGAACAATACAGATCATCATTTTGATCATCATGGAGTTTCATGATCTTATGCCTCGGTATAAATTAGAAATCTAAATTCTCATTTACTATAGCTCTTCTGTATGAGAGTGTATGGTTCCTTTTTGTTGCCCCTGAATTGTCTCATGCTGCAACAGGTGTGGGTGTAACACGCAGATCTCATACAACATGTTTATATATTTAGCTCAATAGATATTTACGTCTAGCTTTTTTTTCCAAGGTGATTTTTGGTCCGTTTGGGTGGTCGGATTTTAATCCCTGACAAAGTTTAAACTTGTGTTTGGATGTGTCTTGGCCCTGATGAGGACACCATCCAGACACATTTTTGATTTTGATTTTCCATTTGTAAATTGGCTCATATTAGTGTAACCTGTGGCCCAGAAGGATTGTATTACCAATATTTACTGAAGCTGAGTATCTTGAAGCAAGCCCAGCTGTGTCAGAGGAGTGTCTTTTTATGATTTATTTTTTATCTTCCTAAACAAGCTTTCATATATAACATCTAAATGCTAGTTGCATTTTGGATCTCTGTTTTTACCCTGTATGTGGCTGTCCTCTTCTTTTCTTCTCTCCCACTCTCTATTGCTGTCTGCCACAGAAAGTGGCAGGGCAGCAGCAAGAGATCAACAACCTGATGCATAGGAAGATGGCAGTGGACGAAGAGAGGGCCTTAATGAACAAGGAGTTGACAGCTCTTCATGAAAAATTGGTGAATAAGAGTCAGGAACTTAAGGTTGGTGGAACAAATTTCCAGTCAAAGTCTTTCTCACGCATTCTACAAGTCTCTTTTCTGTGTTCGTACAACCTCTCTCTCCCAGTCTTCGTCTCTTTGTGTCTTTTTTCTTTCTTTCTCCCCTCTCTGAAGCTCAACATTTCTTGCTTTCTTTTTTTCTGTTGCAGATAGGAGAAAGGATTTAAGGTTTGTGTGTGTGTGTGTGCGTGCGTGTGTGTGTGTGTGTGAGTGAGAGAGAGGACAAGAGAAAGAGAGAGAAAAAAAATCAGGTTGATCACTTGCAGATAAATACTTAATGACGGCTTCAGTGAGGGAAAGTGTGCAGGTGATGATGTGGCTTCTCCCTAATTATGCTTAGATGGGACCCGGCCATGATTAATTGATAAAGGATTGGTCCTCATGCAGTCTTGGCAGAGTCTCATGGCGAGAAATTGTGGGGGGGGACAGCATCAAAGGAGACCTGGGTTGAGTCTAATGGGTCTTGTAGCCAGTGCCATTCTCATTAGGAGCCTGTCATTAAAGCTGACAGCCTGGCCTCTGTACCTGCGTGAGCCCAGCTCGTCTCAGCTCACACCGGCCCACATCCGGCCCAGTCATGCAGCACAGGTGACCTTGGCCAATCAGAAGCACATGCAGGGGGCCCCACAGCAAAGTAGGCCTGCCATTTCATATTCATTACAGTTTCAACCATGAGTGTTGCCTCTCTATTTGGCCCTCCCCTGTCTTTCTTTCTGCTTCATTTTCTCTGTTTGGGTCATTCCTTTCTCTCTTTCTCTCCCTTAGTCATCTTTGTTTATTTTGCCCCCATGACCCCCGACATCCCTCCCCACACACACAAACACACACATACTTTGTATTCAGGAAATTAAGAGGGAGAATGGGAGGAGAGAAGAGGAGGAGCGGCAGGTGGTGCGGACTCTAGAGGAGGAGAAGGAGGGATTAGCTTCCTGCTGCGCCACCCTGCGCACCGACCTGGAGGAGGAGAAGAGGCAGGCCAATAGCCAACGAGAGCAAAGGGACGCTGCTCAGGCCAGAGTCAAGGTACAGGCACAGGGACAGAGACACACACACACATGTACACACAAAGTCGCATGCAAAGGAAGGACTCCATCTTTCAGCTTTTCCCTTTCCTCTGCATACCTTGAATCCTCCACTCCCAATTACCCTTCCCTCCTCAGCATGTTCTGTAAACGTAAACTCATTCCTGTAGCAAAGCACACATTTTAAATATGTATAGTCTCTGTTCAGAGGAAGGAAAGAATGATCATGATTTAACATGCTGGAGCCAGGGATTTTGAAAAAAACATGAAAAACATGAATTGAGCTGATCTTCAAGAAGCTCAGCTTCCTTGGTGACCACAGTTGGGGTCTCACAACTGTGCGCGTGTGTGGGCGCGTGCATGGCTGAATGTGTTCCCTGTCATTCACTCTCCCCTTATGCAAGCAGGTAATTAGCAGAATACATCCATTGCTCCCCAATGTCATCATTATGGATCAAGTCTGCCGATCTCTCTGGTCAGTGGTAATAGAAACGATAAGACAGTGACGACAGTGCTGCTATTCAGACATTCAACCAATCAAATCACAATCACTGTCCTTGGAGAGTTTTACTCTTCAGCTAGCTCCCCGTTGCTATTCCCTTGCAGAAGCCAGCTGCCCATCAATACTGGAGTTGAGGGGAACAACAGAGCTGCAGGAGAGAATCACATTCACCCCTGTTCTTATAGGCTAAGCGTCATGACACATCATTGCTGCCCTAGTCCCGTCTGTCTCAGATGGAGTCAGACAGAAAGCCTTCAATAAGTCAGGGCTGCAGAGTAATTACACCAGGTCGGGATGGGCCCCAGCAACTAGTCTATGCACATCAATCACAGTCTAAGACACTCCACCAGCTCCTCATTTTTTATCGTACCATTGATGTGAAAGATGGAGTTGGAAAATATGGGATGTGCAATGGATACATCATGCCAATTTGTTTGACACGGCAAAGATTTGTCCAGGAGTGTAGCATGTAAATAGCTCTAGTACTTGTTAGATAAGTTACATACAGTAGCTGGCATTTAAGCTTTTCATATGTCTCTGATTAAAGCTTCGGTGGCAGTTTCACAACACTTCTGATCTTGCATAGATATCAAACAAACTTGATTGCTTATTTTTACATACTCTACCTGTCATGGCATCTTTTCATGTCTTGCCCTCTTTGAAAATGGTGATGGCTAATTAATTTGCCCATGATTAATTTTGGCCTTGTGAGTGTTTTTAATCACAGTTAAACTGTCTGGTTTGGGTGACCCTTGTGTGTTTAATGCCAGTCACTAGGGGATCTGGCTGACCTTCTCTAATAGTTGCTTTTCATAATGGAAAAGCTGACACTCACAACTACCAAATCAAAAATCTCCCGTTTCCTGAGGTTGGGGGAGGGACTGTCATAGCAGCCTTGTCTCATTACTGCAAGTTCAATTTTCAAGTTGGTTTGTATTTTGCGAAAACATTGTTTTCAGATAAATATTTTCCCCTTACAAATGTGTTTAAAAACACAGGATAAACTAGCCCCTCTGCACTCCTTTCCTGACTTAGAGCGGGTTTTAAGTGAGGAGCAAGCCTATTGCTCACTGCCCCCTGGGAGTTGTGTGAAAGAGCTGTAAGGCAGTGTGTGTGTCACTTTGGGTTTGGGTTTTTTCATTCTCAGACTTGGCCTAGTGCTGTTCTCAACACCTTTTATTCATTTTGTTGTTTTGGCTTATGTTTACACTGCAAAAGCAAAATGTTATTGTCAAAATATTATATCGATGAAACAAAACCTCAGTATTGCCTTTGAAAAAGTCACAGACACAGGCATAGTCGACAATACAGTGCATCAGCACATCTCCCGTTGTCCAGAAAGATAAATTGGATATCCATCTATCAGTACTGTCCACTTAAACCATATAAACATCTAGATCACTCAGTTAAGGCATGCAGAAGTTACTGTCAGTTTTAAGTCTCTTATTGTACTTTGCCCTGTATTAGTGCAGTAGCCAGTGCTTGATGCAGTGCACTTAAATACAGTGCAATGGAACTGTCCATTTTGACTGTCTGTCCATTTTGACTGTGTACTCTCAGTGGTTTCAGGTGGAAGATATTGTGAAAAGCCCCTTTGACTGGTGAATTATCTTGAAATTGCTGTCCCTGTGCTGCACCAGGAACTGGAGGCGGAGTTGAACAGTGCCTGGCTGGAGGTGACCAGCCTGCAGAGCCAGAGTACCAGTCTGGCAGCCCAGCTTTCTGCCAAGGAGAAGGAGGTCGTGGCAAAAGAAGGGCACCTCAACCAACTTCGGTGAGCAATACCTGCTGAAGCACTGGCAGGGATTCCTTAGTGTCTGCTTGCATTTCATCCAGCACAATGTTGTAGGAGGTATTTTGGAGCAACATCTCAGTGGCATGTTGCATGTTGCTTGTATACATCCGGTCATGGTGGGGAGTCTGTGAGGCAGTTAGTGTATCACTCTCTCCACCTCGAGCCTTGGAGGCGACACACATTTCTTCTCCTCTGGCTCCCCTAAAGCCACTTGATAAGCCCTGCATAGCAGATGTGCTTTAAAAGAGGGAGAAAGGGGAAACGGTGCGGGCTTTGGCTAAGCTTTAGTCGATATGATAAAAACTGTGAGAACCTTAGGAGCCTTAGTGGTAATCTCAACCTTTTTTTTTTAACTACTTTTCTGAGGCACTCTGACATGTCAGTCACATCCGGGCTGGAGACTGTTCTTTGGGTGTTAGCTAGGTGATTAAAGATGTCTTTGTAAGTGAGAAGGAGCACTTAATGGTAATGACATGTGACAAGAAACAAATTTGAGAAATAAACCTCTTGCTGATGTTTTGGTTTCTAGGGGAATTTGGGCAATGTTGATTTAAGAGAGAACTCACGGTCCAGTAAAATGTTGAAATAATAAGCTTTTGGCAATGCTAGGTGCAAATCAGCTGTAAAATCTAGAATTAAAAGATGCCATAAATCAGTTATTTGTGGAATCTCAAGTTCTCTCTGACTTTCATGCACAGTCTTGATGACTCCATTCAACATCATTATTTATAGATTTACACACAAAAATGTTGGCACTTGATATCAATATATTGAGAGATGATACAACATCTCATTCATATATGCCTAACAGTTTCTGTGATATTTATGCAGTCTATCATGCTTCATACTTCATGAGTTTATTTGTGTGTGTGTGTGTCTGTGTGTGTCCAGTCGTGAGGTGGCTGAGGTGCAGACTCTGTACAGACAGAGTACAGAGCATGCGGCAGAGCAGAGCCATCTGATCAAGCAATTGGAAGGGCTAAACGTGGACACACAGAGAGTCTTGAGGAACCAAGAGGAGGCACACACTGCTGACACCACCTCCTACCAGAGGGTACACACACATACACGCACGCCACACACACACACACACACACACACATGCATGCAGACGTGCCAAACCTCTAACTCATCATTACCATAACCACTCACCCACTGGTAATTTATTTCCAACGTAGCTCTACCCTACAATTATTTTAACATTCCCAGAAAGTAAGGACTCTTCTCACCATATCCTGTTACTGTGAAAGGAGAATGGGTTCGCGGGCTCCCACCTCTCTCTCTGCTGACAGCACCACTGTACCAGACCCATCACAAATGAGTCAGAAAGCATGTCCAGTCAGGGACTTTTTCCTGTCCCACTTTCCATTTTCTACCTCTTGCTGTCCTCTTTTCATCACCCATTTTCTCCTTATTCAGATGATCTTAGCACATGTCTTTCCTGTCTATGGAAATATGAGAAGAGACCCATATCAAGGCCAATCTAACATGATGAGTGATTTGAGTCTTTTGCCTTCCTCCTGTTTGTGACATTTCTTGCCTGGTCTCTTTTACCCATCTCTTCCCCTCTATACATCAATTTCTATCTTTCCCTCCCTCTCTTCTCTCAACCCCTCTATCTTGTTTGTGTTTGTTGACAGCTATACAAGGAGTTGAGTCAGTGCTACCAGGCTCTTGTGTCTAGTGAAGCTAATCTCCGTCAGAGTCACCTGGAGCTCAGCAGCCAGCTGGCCCAGAAGGACCAGCACATCCAGCAGCTTAAGGCCCAGCTGCAACAGCAGCATGAACAACTGCAGCAGCAGCAGCAGCAACAAACTCAGCAGACAGCTGTCTGTGCTCCACCCAACAGGCAAACAAACTTTAAGGTAAGCTCTTTCCTTCACTCTTCTTCATCTCCTGACAGAGGATTAATAAGAACAGGGCCTTCTCTTCCCATAGGTTAAAGGATAATTCCACCCTAAAACACATTAACACTGTGTTGAAAACCTTGGATTGCTGATTTTATATTTCCTTTCCAATGGAATTTTGTTGTTTGATAACAAACAGAAAGCAGAAGCTTTAGCTGTCAGTTTTCAGTGTCAACCCTTAAAAATGGGGAAAATCCAGCATAGAAGAGAGAGAGTGCACGTCTTTCCCCCATTGAGTTCCATTGTCACGACTCTGTATGCATTTTGTGCATCTGCTGATCTTACCAACGTAAAAACAAAATTACACCCTAAAATAACAAAACAGCACCAGAAATGCTGTGTAAACCACTTACTGAAGACAGTGTTAATGTTTATGGTGGATTTTTTCTTTATTTGCACTGCAACTCTGAGTTAAGAGGTGATCTGCTGTAATGTCAATGTAATATAGGGCTATCCTTTTGAGGTTTGATATACGTGTGCATGTGTGTGTGTGTGTGTGCATTTTTGAGAATCTATGGTTATGTTGCCTTGCATGATGTGTCTATCTGTTATTTTCACAAAGCTAAATACATCATATCTTGGGCCTCCTGTCAATCAACAGTTTTGAATCAGCGTGTAATTGTCCCAGCTGTAGGAGGGAGAGCAGCGTGTAGGTGGGTTAGCAGGCACAGTCATAACTGACAAGCCCCACCATGGCCTGTGGTGGAGGTCTTTAACTGAAATTCACTCTCTTGATATCGCTCTAGTCCACCCTTGATCTATCCATCTCTCTTAGCGCCAGTGTCAGTGTCTTTTATGTCAGCTATCTGATCTTCTCCCTCTCACTTCTGGGCACACATGCACTCTCTCACTTTCATACTTACTCACTTTATCTTGCTTTCTCTCGTCCCACCCAAGTGTCTGGAAATACTTTTTACACACACTGGTCAGATAGCAGAGAGAGAGAGGTGATTTAATTGGAGCCCAGTAATGGTGTTGAAGATGATGGTGGGGTTGGAATTCTACTGCTGTCAGTCAGCAGGGTTTTACTTCAGCTAGCTACCTTTCAACTTCCACCCCAAGGGGAGAGAGAGGCATAGTAACAAGTTGGTGCCACAGCCATCCACTAAAGTGGCCTTTAAACTCCTAATGATGTGGTGATAGGTGTTCCTGGGACCACACAGTGTCAAAGACTTGGCTGAGAATAGTAATAGGCAGACCACAGGATAATTCCAGTTATTATCAACCAGAGCCTTATATACCTAGTTTTGCCACATGATGTGAATGTGCTCAAAATGTCATCACTTACTTCACTGTGGAGCTTTACTCAGTTCAAGTTTGTGACTCAACGTTTAATCTCAGAACAGTTCAATTATAATAGTCCATTTGATACTGTTTAGAGTTTCTCACATGCCCTCTTTCACAAACTGGCCTCTGATCAATTACCTATTTATTACCTTGGAGCTTACCTTTGATCTTACCTTATCTAATACAGCAACTGTCATTGTGTTGAAAAAGACAATTTTGAAATTCTTGTTGGCTCAGAGTACTAATGGTGTAGCAAAAAGCATCGCTCATGGAAAACTGGAGGAAAGGAAAACTGTACATGGATTAAGTGATTGAATTTTTAAACAGTTAATTGTCATGGTGGCAAAAACAAGGAAATTTAGGCCCGGGTTGGTGATATCCTTAAAACAGACTCCAGAGTCAGCATCTCGCCATCTTTTGTACTCTGGAAGAAGAAGACCTGATTCCATCAGCATAGCATCAGTGCCCTGCTCTGCTCATCATAATGAGACTTTCAGTCTGGTTTGTAGTTAAACCTGCACTTCACTTTTAACTAATAAGCTTATATGGAAAATAAGACAACTCTAAAGGTAACACAGGGCAAGCAAATTTTATTTTCAGGAGGTGAGCTGGTTATTTATTTATTTATTTATGATCCCTGAATTGCCTCCAAAGATTGTGTTTGTTTAATTTGATAGGCTGATATTTCCTGACAGCGCTGCCCCCAGATTGTGGAAGTCAAAAGATATCAGCTCAAATGTTAAATGAGTTACAATCGCCATGTCTCACTTAACCCCGTTAATTTATCCAACGTTGAAATATAAATGGATCAATTAGTCGGTAATTAAGTACAGCTATGCAGTGTTCCCCCAGTAATTAATACTACATTTAGAAGAGATCCAGTTACTGCTGTGTGCGTGGGCATGCGTGTGTGCGTGCATGCATGCATATATAAGTGTGTGTGTGTCTGTGTCTATGTCTGTGTGTGTATTACCACATTGACAATACATTTTACCCTGTGACTTTTACCCACCCAGATCAGAACAAAGGAAGCAAATCACATATTTTTAGGGGCTCGGATGTAATTATTAAAATGCCCTATGCATATAACCTGCGCATGCGGATTAACATTAACTTGTGTTTACTGAACACATGTAGCTGCTGTCTGACTGTTGTTTCTTTAACTTTCTTACCTACTGACATCAAAGTGAACAGATCAAGTATCCCAAGGTATAGCACTCAGTCTGGAGGGCTTTCTGTTTCCCACTCTATAATTGCACTGACAGAGTGCGTGTGTGTGGCTCTGCTGTGTGTGTTTGTCCGTCTGCGTGTGTGTTTGCGTGTGCAAGCGTGCATGTTTTACTAAGGGTGTGTGTATTCAAGCACATAATCACAAATTCTGTAACAACTTCCTCCCGAACACCTGTTAAATTCTAATGCTCAGGTTGTTAAGGCAGATTTGATTTTAATTTTAAATGTTTTGGTGGAAGTTACCATTGGAGATGATCAAAGTGCTGATCGCAACAGGAGCACAGGGGGGAGACGTGGTGCTCATTTGAATATGGACCAGAGCGACGGCTTTGAACGCCCCTCCTGCAGAGGTTTTTTTTTTTTTTTTTTTTTTGGCGGTAGGGTGGGGTGTGGGGGGTTGGATAACACCCATTGTGTTTTATGCTTCCATGCTGTGCACCAAGATTAACTGTCTGTCTGCTCTCTCGTGTCTAAAAGCTAGTTAACTCTTTAGAGGCAGCTTGAAAAGACTTTACGGAGGCTTAAACATGGTTGAAAACATTTGGAACAGGGATGAGTCCTGTTCCGTGTCATCTATTGTCACTTCCTCTGTCATTTATCCTGCAGGGTCAAAATAAGCGATAAGAATGGATTTTCTTGATCGTTTTAAAACTGGAACACATAAGTTCTATGAAGAAAGAGTTTTACACCCCCACTGAAGTTTGATAATATGAGAGATGGATCCATGCCCTGATCTACTAGCTGTAGGGCCTGGCCAACCTTCCAACACCCAGGTGACCCCACACAAACTGAACTGCAGTCTGAACAAACTGCCAGGGTGGAGAGATTTGGTTGCCAGGTTGCGTTGTCACCACCACATTCCAGAGGCGAGGGATATCCACCATCAGTGGCCAGAAAAAATGAGCCAGAGTTAGCATTTAATCATTTGCAACTATCTCCCTAACTGGCTCATTGTATTCACAGTAGTTTCGTGTTTGTTTGGCTTCTGTCAGAGCTGTGCAGTGATTAAAGACCAACATTAGGATCCATAGCAGACCTCAGGCTTTCTGGAACCTTCACCACAGTAAATGAGTGGTGAGTTGTTAATTGTGTGGGCAGTCATTCAAAGCAAACGGTTATTCTCTCATCAGCATTGGAAAGGAAACATTAGGTGTGCTCACCGACTCCAAAAAAGTTCGGCCTAAATATGGGAGGAGGACTGTTTCGCTTTAAAATGTTTAAAATGTGCAAAACCTATGGATATTTGACACTGTGAAATACACCTAGGCATAAATAAGAGCTTTGATTATGGCCAGGGGAGTCTCTGTTTTTTGTAATAAAGCTGTTAAAGTCGTGGGTTTGAGACTGTTTGTGTATGATAATACCTGCTTCAGAAAAGTTATCCATACAGATTTCAGAAACTGAAACTTGTGGAAGCACACAAGCTACATTTTCCCTAGGTGACCATGGAGGTTATTTTTTTCTTTTCCTTTTTTTCTAATTTCACAGAAGCCACGGTATGCTTCTCCCTTAGCTTGTTGTGATGGTTTTTAACATCTGCTGCTGGCTTGTTATTAATGTTAGCCAATCAAAAAGTTGTCAGATGTATAATTAAAGTGCCAGTTACACACTCACACGCACACACACACCTTTTTTTTTGTGGGGTCATGTTTGGCTTAGTTGAGGTGTTTCTTTTGATCACCATTAATAGCAAACATCCAACGAATATGATGAAACCATGATGCTACAAAGAAAACTGATTGAAGTGACTTTGGGATATCTACATGGAAATGTAATTTCAACTAGAAGTTAAACAAACACAAACAAATCAGGGTTTCCTTGTGGAATTACTGTAATTACTGTAAATTTGAGTTTTTAGTTTTCTCTCTTTTTCCCAGAAGAGAGCAGAAGACTTTTTGTTATGTTTATTTCAGCATAAAGATAGAATTACATTGGTAAAGCTTAAACCAGCATCTGAACCCGAGTTAAGAGTATGCACATTAACAGGCTGTGCATCAGGATGCTCTTTGCGTTTTCTGTTGAAGTTCATAAGAATATGAAGGAAGGCAACTGATTGTCAGATATTTTTAAATAGTTTTTCATTTGGATCTTGTTTTGACACAGACTCTCTTAAGTTATTTCCCACCTGCGGTGCCACTCTTAGCCAAGCTATCTAAATATCCTAGGAGTAAAAATTTTCGAGTGCAGTCTGCCACTTTTATTTGCTTTACATACTAAATACTCCCACTCATTTCAGAGACATCAATCATCATTTCCATGTGAAAACACATCCCTGTAAAAAGGTTACAGATAAAAAACAATGGCTACAATGGTGAATAGATAAATAATTTTATATTACAGCGTTACTGTTGTCAACTGATCATTTTGTGTATGTTGTGTGTGTTATCAGTGGATAGTGTTGTCAAGGTGTGTTTGCATGTCTGTGTGTTTGGAGCTGAGCCATGTCCAGGGCCAGAGACATGCTAATGACATGGACTCCAGCGGTGTGTTTTACCAGCTCAACTGCTCTCATTAGATGAGAGCCTCTGTGCAGCACAGCTCGCCTCATTAATGAACCACAGCCATGTGCCGCTGCAGATACATGCACACATTCAAGCATATACACCCGGGTCAAACAGACTGTGTGGGAGGATCCAGTGCTGTAGACACACACACGCACAAAAACATACACGCACACCACATCCCACTCACCCTGCTTTGTCCTTCTATAAGGTCCCTCTCCACTGCGCTAACAGTTCACACACTCATACATAACCAAGTGCGCACACACACACACACTTTGACCCAACAGTCACCATCCTGAATACAAACAGTGTCTGGGCTGGTGGGGGGCATGTACCTTCTAGCCCTTACTCCCAAAGCCTCTCCATGCACTTTTACAAATCCTGTCGCTCCACAGATGTGTGAGTGTGAATGTGGTTGTGTGTGTCTTTGTGTCTTTGTGATGCAACGCAGAAGTGTGTGTATGTGTGTGTGTGTGTGTGTGTGTGTGGTGAGAGCCCCTCCTGATTATAGCTGCTCCATAATTAACAGTGATCAGATTTGTTTTGTGGCATAAATGGTGCATGTGTAGAACATTAGGCCTGGCAAGTCTCATTTCACATTCAGCTCAAGGGCTCGGCAGCAGACGGGTCACGAGCTTCAGGGAGCACAATCACAAGCCTCCCTCCATATGGTCCTGCCTGCCGCTTCCTCACCAGCGAGGGCCACAAGCGCCAGACAAGTTCCCCCAAGAACCTAATCGTGTTCAGTAATTACCGAGCACCGGCTTTTTTTCCCCCTTTTTTTTTTTTTCTCAGCCTCCCCCATCACATGCTCGCTTTTTCTTGCTGCACTTAACATGCTCTCTTCTCCTCTTTCACTCTCTTACTCTCTCTCTGTCCGTTGCTTTCTCTTTCGCCATGCTGCCCGTGGTATCTTTTTTCTCCCTTTCACACTTTGCTCCCCTCTTTTCTGTCTCAGTGTTTCCCTCTCTTTTTCTGTTTTCTGCTGGCTGAAAATCAGTGAAAGAGAGATAGCAAGAGAAAGGGGGAAAAAGAAAAAAAGCCTCAGACACTCCCACACCAGTTAATTTGTAAATTGCTTTATGTGGCTGATGCCGAAAAACCCAGTCAGTCCTCCTGACTGCCTGGAAATTATAAATAATTGTAACAGATGCGCCAATATGGCCGGCCTCCAATAAACGAGGCCCCAGATAATTTGGCCAACCCCCTTTGACAGGCCAATTTAATAAAACATGAACAAAATCTTCCTCGCTAATAATTTATCATCCCCTCTCCTCCCCTTTGGTTAAAGTTGATTACCCTGGCAGTTAACAAGGTCACGCCCAGATGCCAGGTTTCTGATAATGCAATCAGGACTCGTTGCAAAAAAAGGTGATGACATCCTGTGCAGTTTTCCTCACTACCTGGCCTCCTGCGAAAACACAGGTGCAGAGGCCTCCACTTGTCAAAAAGCAGCGAGTTGATGCGTTGAGTAGATGCAATGTTGATGTAGAAGCAGTTGTTTAGTGACAGATGAGGCTATTCTTTGTCTTCACACCTCTTTATTAAAGGTTTAAGGAAGGAAAGGTAGAAATAAACAAGATGGTGGTACAGCTGACATATATACATATGCATGAGTGTGAGTGTAAAGATAAAAAGTTTTGTTGGCAGTTGTTTTTTTTCTGTTTTAATTTATCCTTTATTTGGCCAGAAAAGTCCCATTGATATACAAGATCTCTTCTTCTAGAGAGTCCTTGTCAAGATGGCAGCAAGTTAGTTTAGTGTCATTTGAATTTCTTGAGCATTTTTTGTTTTCCTCTCCGTAAGTGCTAATTCTGTTGTGCATGCTGCTCTCCTGTGCATGACCCACAGTTACAGATATTCTAAAAATATTTTTTGCCAAATCTCTTGTGTTCATTCGCTCTCATTCATTTCCAAAGAGAGAAAAAGAAAACCTTGGACTTCAGATTTGCTAGTAAGACTAATCCATCCATTGCTGAGAACAGGGAGCCAACTGTTGATTTATGTGAAGTTGCATCAGATTGCTAATATCAGCCAGTAAACTTTTACATGACAGGAGGAAGTGTCTTACAGTTTCTGTTTGTAACATGTGGCTGCCCCCACTAATGACATAATTCAGTCCTCCAAATTTACCCCACAATGCAAAGCACAAAGCTAGTTGCACTCACAGACTGAAAGTTTTGCTTGATGATGGCACAAGAAGAAAAAGATCATAGGTTCATCAATGAATGAACAGGAATAAGATTAAAATGAATTTAAGTTAACACGTTCACAGCCAGGATCTGCTGTTGCAACAGCTAACATTTATTTTA